>JAXGGA010005523.1:0-77465 GCA_038373865.1 Uloborus plumipes
CGTCACGAAACTTTCTTCTATATCTATCTTATGAATTCCGGTTACAAAATAAAATACTCGCCCGAAAGGTTGGAGACAGCTCCAATTTCCCAATTATCGTAATACCCCTGCAAATGCAGAATCAAATCAATGAGCGAAATTGGAAATCATTGTAAAAGCTTTGTTTAGATTAATTGCAAACATTTTATTTGTTAGTAAAAAGAAATTGGCAACAGTTAAAATGTTCAAATCATTGAAAGTTTTCAGATGTTTTGATAATTAAATAGCGTGAAGGCGATTTTTTAATGAATTTATTTTTCGCATTGTTGACTAAGTGCAAAAATCACCCCACCCTCCCCCTGGGGCGATTGGCGCCAAAATTTAATTGATGCTTGCTTCCATATTGGGTTAGTGTTATTCCAAATTTCATTCAAATCGCAGCAATATTTCTCCAGATATAGCAGGTGCAATGACAAAATAAGCACAAAAATTGAAACAGCTCTTATACTCTTTAACGTCTACTTAAGTACCAATTTTTGTTCGATTTCGTTCATTACTTCTCGAGATATAGCAGTTACATTAAATAAGAAGAACACTCAATTGCCCCACCCCCCTTTGAGATAATGACACGCAAATTGAATCAGCACCTGTATACAATAGGGTCTACCTATGGACCAATTTTCGTTTGATTCCGCCGGTTACTTCCTGAGATATAGCAATCACCCACTCGCAGAAGACGTGCGATTGCTCCACCCCCCTTGGAGGAATTCGCTAAAAAAAGTCAGGTGCACCAGTTCACATCATGGTGGTACATATGTGCAAAAATTTTTGTTCGATTTCATGCAGTAGTTTTTGCTCTAACGCTGCCACAAAAACTGGTCACACACACACACCGACATTTTCCAAAAGTGATCGAAATGGACTCAGCCCACCTCAAAACGTGCAAATCCGTCAAAATTCGACATTCGAAAATTTTCACAAATCCAATACTTTCTGCTATATATTAGATATAGAAGAAAGTAAAAAAGAAAAGGCTGTAGAAAATCTAAAACAAAACGTAAATTAAACAATAAAGCGAGGTAAAAGCAAAAAGCAATGAACAACCGAAGCATAAAAGCTTACCTTTCTAAAGAATGGCAATTCTAAGAATGCGTAATTATTGATACGCACTAAATTAGAAAGCACAACTGTTGCTTCTGGCAGAACGTTAAGAAAGGCAGTTTCAAAAGAGAGATCGCCATTTCGAATAATCCAATTAATTCAATTAATCTCGCAATTCGCAGAATGTAAACACGGTGGGCGGAGGTCTAATCATATGCAAAGAGAAAGTCAGATGGGCAACATAAGACGCAAATTTACTTAGCATTTGGAAAATTTGGAATAAGAGAGAAACAAGTTTGTTTTGCATGCACGATGGAATGTTACACAAATGCGCAATATGTTTTAATTTAATTAATGGAAAAGGGAGGGATTGTACATAAGATTAAAAGTGAATAAGTGTAGGACACATTTCTTAGGAATCAAATCATCGTGCTGTCAATACCTTATGTTCGTCCTCTAGTGGGATCAGGGGTGGCCACAGGGAGGATTATGGCGCAAGTTGCACCATCAAAATTGGAGGGGGGAGGGATTTTTTTAAAATTAATTTAATAATTTGTTTAAATTATTCATTAATTTTTTATTAACTTAAATAATTTCTTTATTTCTTTTTTTTTCATTTATTTATTTATTCATTTTTGTGCGTGTGTACTTAGAATGTCTGAAAGGGAAAAAAAAAAGATTCGATTCTGCGCATAATTCGAACTTTAAAAAAATAATAATATGTAAAAAATAAGTTATAATTAAAAAAAATAATAGTTTTTGAAAAAAATAAATAAATAATATTTAAAAAAATTAATAAAAAAGATTTAAAAAATAAATAAAATAAAAAACAGGGATAAAATTAAAAATAAAAAGCACAATAGGGTTGTAAAAATTTTTGGAGGGAATTTGCGCCATTGAGCTTGGGGGGGGGGATTGGCCCCCTAAATGGGATGATACCTCAGTTCATGTTGGCTGAGACAGAGACAAAATCGCGGTTTCACTGAACATGTTATTGGTCAATGGAACATGTCATGAATCAACATATTTCTGCGCTGCTATTACTTATTCGAGTTTCCCAAAGTGTGATCTGCGGACCCCGAGGGTCCGCGAGCTCATGCCAGGGGGTCCGCGGTGCTATCCTGCTGAAACGTAAAAAACAATTGAAATTGAAAGACGAATAACAGTGTTTTAATTCAAAACGAAAGCACATTTTGTAAAGAAAAAAGAAGTTCTTGTTTACGAACAAGAAGAAAGCAGCAAACGCACCGGAACCTTCGATAGTGACACATATATTCCCAATCCTAAAATAATATTTCGTATGGTATTTTATATTGTGTTATGGATGGTGCATTATGTTTGACGTTGCACTTCTAAAATCCGATGCGGAAGAGAACTTTCTGATCTCCTGACCTAAGCGACAGACCTGAAGCTGACTATTGCACCTAACAAGCGACTTTATTTTGACTTAAAAAGAGTGTTAGATTCTCTCATCTTTTAAAAGTCAACATGGGAAATAAAAATAAGTTAACACGCAACACATTTATTAATAATGTGTACATGAAACAAACGCGCAAACATTTTGAAAAAAAAAATATTTAACTGCAACAAATCAAGTTTTTTCTAACGTCCAGTCCCCTCTGAGGTCTCCGCGTTAAAAGATTCTCCTTTCCCCAAAAACATGAACAATAAAATTTTGTAACTAGTCTTTGACATTAATGTCACAATTTTAGCAGCCTACCCCCTCCCTCCCCAAACACCACGTAGAGTCTCCTAGAGAGAGGCTCCGTCAAAACCCCCCCCCCCTAAAAACAACCCCTTTATAAATTCAACTACACAATCTGCACCATACACCTCCCCCCCCCCGCCCTCCAGTTGGGGACCCTGCTTCTAGTATCAAGACCCTATATTTTGCGATTGAACGTTAAAACATTTGGTTGCATTCTTAGATCGTTTTTCTCATTTGTTACATCTCCTTTAGTAAAAAAGTACAAAAAATGAATTTAAAATGCGATAAATGAAACAAAAAAAGATCCTATATTTTCCCCATAATTGGAAAATGAACCGAACTGTTTTTTTAAATAAACGATTCGACTTCAGTTATAAGCATAGAAATGCTCTGCATCCAACTGTTTGTTATCTGTAACAAAAAGCATGTTATACCACTCACAGATGGTAAACAAAACGAATTTGCTTTAATTGGGCTTCCAATTAAAAGGCTTCAATCCTCACAACTTAAGCAAACATTGGTTTTCAATCAAGAGAAACAGTGCGCAGTTTCCGATCAAAAACAAATCCCGAGGATCACGACATTCCCCCCATAAATAGGAGAGAGTCTCAGTTCCAAGTCACCATCGGCGAGCTTAGGCGCATCAACCATGATTCGTCTCCCGATACTCCTGCTAGCCCTAGGGCTCTACTCCAGCTTCCCAACGTTAGGCGAAGGGAAATCGGTGTTCAAGGATGAGGGGCTCATCGAGTACTTCCTGCACGGGATCATCGACAACTTCATCAACTACGAGGTGATACAGGCAGAGAAGGAGCACGAGATGTACGAGAGCTTCAGCGATCTCATCGCCTCGGCCCGCAAGAGCCCCAAGGCGAACAAGATAAAGCACGCGGTCGCCTCGAAGATAGCGGAGGTCATCACCGAGGCCGCGGAGGGCGGAGGTAACATCAACTACATTATGGACAACGCGGTGCAGGCGGTGGCGCTGGCCTACGAGAAGAGCGTCGGGACAGTAGACGACAATTTCCTGGACAGCATACGAGAAATGGTCACGGTGATGTACAACGCCGACGTGGAAGATGAGATAAAAGAAAGAGAGGAAGAAGAGATTCGGGAGGAGGAAGAGGCTATGGCCATGGAAGCCGAAATGCAAGCACAGCAGCAAGCAGAACAACAAGCACAAGAGCAGGCAGAGCAACAAGCGCAACAGCAAGCAGAGCAACAAGCACAACAGCAAGCGCAAAATGAAATAACTGAAGATCAAACCACGACGACCACTACAACGACAACTACGACTACAACAAACGTTAATGAATATCAGGGGGGTTCCGGCGACTCCGTTCAAAGCAACGAAATGCAAGAAGTGTCTTTGTCAGAAGAAGCATCATCTGAAATGGAGGCTTATGAAGAAAATTCAATCAGCAATGCTGAGCAGCAAGATGTTCAGAGTTACGCTGCAGAGAGCGCAGTCCAGAATCAAATGGAAACAGCCCAAGAGTATCAAGCTGCAGAAACATCTAACACTGCCGCTCAAAGCGTTCAGTCACAGTCCGTAGCAGAAAGTTATGAGAGTGCGGTTAATTCCGCAACAGCATTGTCGCAGACATCTTCAAGCAACACTCAGGCAGCTTCAGCATCCAGCTCGATGAGTGCTTCTTCATACTCGGCAAACTACAATTCTTTCCAGAGCACGCTTGCTAGTCTTTTCTCGTCTTCCAGCTCATTTAGCTCCATTAACACTCAGGTAATCACTGGTAGCGATATTGGAAGCGTAATGAGTAGAGTTTTACAGAGTGCAGGAGTTTCAACTTCCATTACTCAAAATGCAATTAGCAGAATGAGTAGCATCGGCGCTGGATCATCGACTCAAACGTATGCTCAAGCTATTTCTTCGGCAGTAACGTCTGCTATGCAACAAAGCAATGTGTTATCCGCTGGACAAGAGCAAAGCATGGCAAGCTCAATTGCATCACAAGTGATACAAAGTTTGGTACAAATGTCATTTCAAAGATCTCGCCCACCTGCACCTCTTCCAGCTCCTCTTCCGAAACCAGCACCGATTCCGAGACCAGCCCCAAGACCCATGCCGGCACCTCGCCCCGTGCCGATGCCAGTACAGCAAACACAGGTCGCGCAGTCGCAGGCTGCATCTTACCAAAGCGCCGCAAGCTCAGCATCTCAGGTAGCGCAGTCGCAAGCTTCCGTTGCATCTTACCAAAGTTCCACCAGCACTGCAACGCAGGTCTCTTCGAGTGGAACCCAGGCAGCTTCAGCATCCAGCTCGATGAGTGCTTCTTCATACTCGGCAAACTACAATTCTTTCCAGAGCACGCTTGCTAGTCTTTTCTCGTCTTCCAGCTCATTTAGCTCCATTAACACTCAGGTAATCTCTGGTAGCGATATTGGAAGCGTAATGAGTAGAGTTTTACAGAGTGCAGGAGTTTCAACTTCCATTACTCAAAATGCAATTAGCAGAATGAGTAGCATCGGCGCTGGATCATCGACTCAAACGTATGCTCAAGCTATTTCTTCGGCAGTAACGTCTGCTATGCAACAAAGCAATGTGTTATCCGCTGGACAAGAGCAAAGCATGGCAAGCTCAATTGCATCTCAAGTGATACAAAGTTTGGTTCAATTGTCATCTCAAAGATCTCGCCCACCTGCACCTCGTCCAGCTCCAAGATCCATGCCGGCACCTCGACCGATGCCGATGCCAGCACCAAGACCCATGCCGGCACCTCGCCCGATGCCAGTACAACAAACACAGGCCGCGCAGTCGCAGGCTGCTGCATCTTACCAAAGTGCCGCAAGCTCTGCATCTCAGGTATCGCAGTCGCAAGCTTCCGCCGCAACTTACCAAAGTGCCGCAACAACCCAGGCAGCTTCAACATCCAGTTCGATGAGTGCTTCATCATACTCGGCAAACTACAATTCTTTCCAAAGCACGCTTGCTAGTCTTTTCTCGTCTTCCAGCTCATTTAGCTCCATTAACACTCAGGTAATCTCTGGTAGCGATATTGGAAGCGTAATGAGTAGAGTTTTACAGAGTGCAGGAGTTTCAACTTCCATTACTCAAAATGCAATTAGCAGAATGAGTAGCATCGGCGCTGGATCATCGACTCAAACGTATGCTCAAGCTATTTCTTCGGCAGTAACGTCTGCTATGCAACAAAGCAATGTGTTATCCGCTGGACAAGAGCAAAGCATGGCAAGCTCAATTGCATCTCAAGTGATACAAAGTTTGGTTCAATTGTCATCTCAAAGATCTCGCCCACCTGCACCTCGTCCAGCTCCAAGATCCATGCCGGCACCTCGACCGATGCCGATGCCAGCACCAAGACCCATGCCGGCACCTCGCCCGATGCCAGTACAACAAACACAGGCCGCGCAGTCGCAGGCTGCATCTTACCAAAGTGCCGCAAGCTCTGCATCTCAGGTATCGCAGTCGCAACCTTCCGCCGCAACTTACCAAAGTGCCGCAACAACTCAGGCAGCTTCAACATCCAGTTCGATGAGTGCTTCATCATACTCGGCAAACTACAATTCTTTCCAAAGCACGCTTGCTAGTCTTTTCTCGTCTTCCAGCTCATTTAGCTCCATTAACACTCAGGTAATCTCTGGTAGCGATATTGGAAGCGTAATGAGTAGAGTTTTACAGAGTGCAGGAGTTTCAACTTCCATTACTCAAAATGCAATTAGCAGAATGAGTAGCATCGGCGCTGGATCATCGACTCAAACGTATGCTCAAGCTATTTCTTCGGCAGTAACGTCTGCTATGCAACAAAGCAATGTGTTATCCGCTGGACAAGAGCAAAGCATGGCAAGCTCAATTGCATCTCAAGTGATACAAAGTTTGGTTCAATTGTCATCTCAAAGATCTCGCCCACCTGCACCTCGTCCAGCTCCAAGATCCATGCCGGCACCTCGACCGATGCCGATGCCAGCACCAAGACCCATGCCGGCACCTCGCCCGATGCCAGTACAACAAACACAGGCCGCGCAGTCGCAGGCTGCTGCATCTTACCAAAGTGCCGCAAGCTCTGCATCTCAGGTATCGCAGTCGCAAGCTTCCGCCGCAACTTACCAAAGTGCCGCAACAACTCAGGCAGCTTCAACATCCAGTTCGATGAGTGCTTCATCATACTCGGCAAACTACAATTCTTTCCAAAGCACGCTTGCTAGTCTTTTCTCGTCTTCCAGCTCATTTAGCTCCATTAATACTCAAGTAATCTCTGGTAGCGATATTGGAAGCGTAATGAGTAGAGTTTTACAGAGTGCAGGAGTTTCAACTTCCATTACTCAAAATGCAATTAGCAGAATGAGTAGCATCGGCGCAGGATCATCGACTCAAACGTATGCTCAAGCTATTTCTTCGGCAGTAACGTCTGCTATGCAACAAAGCAATGTGTTATCCGCTGGACAAGAGCAAAGCATGGCAAGCTCAATTGCATCTCAAGTGATACAAAGTTTGGTTCAATTGTCATCTCAAAGATCTCGCCCACCTGCACCTCGTCCAGCTCCAAGACCCATGCCGGCACCTCGACCGATGCCGATGCCAGCACCAAGACCCATGCCGGCACCTCGCCCGATGCCAGTACAACAAACACAGGCCGCGCAGTCGCAGGCTGCTGCATCTTACCAAAGTGCCGCAAGCTCTGCATCTCAGGTATCGCAGTCGCAAGCTTCCGCCGCAACTTACCAAAGTGCCGCAACAACTCAGGCAGCTTCAACATCCAGTTCGATGAGTGCTTCATCATACTCGGCAAACTACAATTCTTTCCAAAGCACGCTTGCTAGTCTTTTCTCGTCTTCCAGCTCATTTAGCTCCATTAATACTCAAGTAATCTCTGGTAGCGATATTGGAAGCGTAATGAGTAGAGTTTTACAGAGTGCAGGAGTTTCAACTTCCATTACTCAAAATGCAATTAGCAGAATGAGTAGCATCGGCGCAGGATCATCGACTCAAACGTATGCTCAAGCTATTTCTTCGGCAGTAACGTCTGCTATGCAACAAAGCAATGTGTTATCCGCTGGACAAGAGCAAAGCATGGCAAGCTCAATTGCATCTCAAGTGATACAAAGTTTGGTTCAATTGTCATCTCAAAGATCCCGCCCACCTGCACCTCGTCCAGCTCCGAGACCCATGCCGGCACCTCGACCGATGCCGATGCCAGCACCAAGACCCATGCCGGCACCTCACCCGATGCCAGTACAACAAACACAGGCCGCGCAGTCGCAGGCTGCATCTTACCAAAGTTCCGCAAGCTCTGCATCTCAAGTAGCGCAGTCGCAAGCGCAGTTTGATGCATCTTCATATCAGAATGTCGCATCAACTGCATCAGGTGCGTCACAGCTTTCTTCGCAAAGTGCATTTGCCCCTGATTCTGCCTCTCAGAGTGGATCTAACCAGTTTTCTACAGCCTCGCAAAGCGATTCAACTGAAGCACAATCGTCTGCACAAAATTCTTATGCCTCTAGCAGTTTAGCTGCTGAAAATGCTTATGCGTCTAGTAATGTAGATGCACAAGATTCTTACGCCTCCAGTAATGCAGCTGCACAAGATTCTTTTGCGTCTAGTAATGTAGCTGCCCAGAGTTCTTTTGCGTCTAGCAACACACAGCAGGCAGTGCAGTCCGAATCAGCTGCAGCAGCGTCATTCCAAAGCTCAGCCTCATCGGCAGCTTCTGATTACTCAGCTCAAAGTGCTGTTTCATCCAGTTCTGCAGCAGATTCGAGCTCCTTTTCGTCTGCTAGCTCCGGATTCGACTCCGGATATGCAGCTCCTGTTAGCTCGCCCGCACAAGGCAGCGGAGCGCTATCGGGTGCAGCATCCAAGTTGATGTCCCCAGCCGCGGCAGCGCGCGTGTCGCAACTGAGCGGCGCCCTCTCTTCTATGCTGGCTTCGGGAGGCTTGAGTGCGTCTGCTCTTTCAAGCACCGTTTCGAGCGCCATCTCTGCCCTGCAGGCCAGTTCCAGTCTGTCGAAATCTGAGATCGTCGCGGAGGCCATGATGGAGACGCTCGTCGCTTTGGCCGCTGCAGCTAGTGGATCTGGTGGAGGCTCCTTTGCATCAGAGTTTGCTGCTGCTATGGCCAATGTTTGAGGATTACCTTTACCTTTTACGAAAATTTTTCTCTTTTTCTGTAATTTTTGTCGGTGTTGGTAGCATTTGCACATTGAAAAATGACAAAAAAAAAATGATATTGATAATAAACTAAACTGAATATTGTAATCTATTGTTTTTCATGGGTCCGTAACATGTAGACAAACATGATACAGAACTAACAGGCTACAAATTTTTAAATACATTACCTTTAAATATGTTTGTAGTTCTTTCCCTGATAACTAAAATGTGATAAAGGAGGCAAAGAGTTAGTTAGTTATATTAATCGCATTTAAAACATAGTAATCGATAGATGAATGTACAAGCTTCGTACTTATTTTTAATGACTTATTACACTCGAGGCTGAAAATGTGACAATAATTTCCCACAGTCTTTTATCATTACTTAGTGAGCACAACTTATACCTTTAATAACCGTTTCCACATTCCGAAAGAAAAAAAAAGGAAAGAAAATATATATTGATAATAAACTACACTGAATATTATGCTCGATTGTTTTCATTTATTTGTGACATATATACGTATCTATTGCAACACAAAACACTACAATGTCATCTCCACATATGTTAGATCATTGCTTCCTTGCATGAATTTTGTGAACAACGTGGACTTGACTTCTGGGACATGCACTTCAAAAACTAAACTTTTGTTTTTACAGTATAATATTGCGGCAGCCGAGCTTCCAGAGTTTAAAACTGTAAAAGCACAGTAGTAAACTAAAACTAGCAATTTTAGTTTACTACAGCAAAGTTAGCCATATTACATTACAATAAAATTAGCAATTTTACAGTTCATTACCGTAGAATCGGCTGTATTATACTGTAAAAACAACAGTATAATTCCGGCCGCAGAAGGTTTCAGTTTAAAACTGTAAAATGCACGGTAATAAACTGTAAAACTAGCAATTTTAGTTTATTACTGTAAACTAGCAATTTTAGTTTACTACTGAAAAATTAGCTATTTTACAGTTTATTACCGTAAAAATAGCTGTATTATACAGTAAAAACAACATTTATTTTTTAGTGTTCGGTAAAATTTTGGAAGACTTCCAGAAACAATATTTAATTAGAATTTTTTGGTTAAGTAATGGACGTATCCCGTGAGATCATCCATTATGTTCTTCATTATCTAAATGCAATGAAACAGGGATCTAAAAAAATTGGCGTCTTTGGAGAGTTTTGTGTAACAATTGACGAGCATATTACCGAAGAATTGTCTGTCTTACGAGGCGGCGTTGAAAAGTTACTGGCTTTGCCCCCTTCTAGTTGAAAATTGAAATTTTTTTTTTACTACAAGAAAGTTTGTTATATTTGTAGCATTACTATAAGAATGAAAGTTATTTCCCACTCTATTACGTAGCTATTTCTAATTTGAGGGAAAAGATCACATGGCAGAGGCTCAAGCAAGTTTCACGACTGCGCAGTTGAGGAGCTGTATGAAGTTTTTGTTTCTCCAAAGGAAGTCCGGAAATACATTCACAATGAAATGTCACAGACACCCTAGGTGACCACAGGATACTATTCTGTCTTTGGAGAAAAAAAAACTTCAAAACGCTCCTCAACTGCACAGTCGTGAAACTTGCTTGAGCCTCTGTCATGTTATCTTCTGCCTCAAATTTGAAAGAGCTAATAGAGGGTAGAAACAACTTACATTTTTACAGTAATATTACAAAATAACAAGATTTCTCATGGTAACAAATTTTTTTTTTCAATTTTCAACTAGAAGGGGTCAAAGCCAGGAAGTTTTCAGAACCGCCTCCTATAAGTTGGCTTAGGTTACAAATCATTTCAAATATACTTTTCCTACAATCGAAACAACTTATGAAAACAAAATACGCGTTTGACATCTAATAGAAAGTTATTATAGGAACGTTCACGTTATAAAACTCATTGTTTCAAACTGACAGTTTGAATAGGGCATTACATTATATAGTACAGAACTATAACTGGTACGAACTACGGATTTGAAAGTGATAAACTACTGAATGGAAAAAACAAAGAGCTATTTATTTCCAGAACATTCAGCATAAATCAGGAATTCTACAAGGAAGATGTCAATGAAATCGTTGAAAAGTTAAGACTAAAGCTTATATTATATGCAAATGCATACAATCCGGTAATTTCAGAAGTGCATATGCAATTGCATATTTTTACTTCTTTTAATTTTGCTCAGATAAAGATAGCAAAAAACTATTTTGTTTTTCATTAAAAAAAAAAAAAATAGGCGAGCTGCGGGTTTCTCTCCGGTTTTACGATTTTTTGAACATTCTTTTACTACAAACGCTATTTTTGTGCATATTATAGCAAAAAAATAAAATTGATCCTATTAAAATTATGTAAGCTTGTAAGCCAGCTGGATTTGGCCAGCGGCAGCGAACATAGGACGGTAGCCCACTAGTACAACTAATAAAAGAGCCTGTTTGTATTCGTCCTTTTCTGATAAACCATCGCTTACAATAAATCCAAAGTATCAAGAGGAAAAAAAATTGGTGTGGACCCCACACTACTTCCTTTTACGTCTATTAAATGATCGATGTTTTTAATAGCTTAAAAGAAAGGTTGCATGTACTCAAGAGCGGATCTAGCAATTTCTCAAGGTAAGGGCGTTTGATCTTTCCTTCTTACTTTTTCACTATGCACACTGGTTTACAAATATTGATCACAAAAGGTTCGGACTTCAGTTCCAAAATATTTCCGGGGGAAAGATCGAAACCTTCTTCAAACAATTTCATTAAGACTCGCATAAAATTGCATTTTTAGAACTTCAACATCGAAAAATTACCAGTTTAGCGAGTCTCCAAAAGGAGAGGCAATCGCCTTCACCGCCCCTCACTTGAATCCGTCCTGGCACGTGCTCATGTACGAGCTTTAGAAGCAACACTTCTTAAAGGAATAGCTTTTTAGGCAGTTTCCTACACATACACAATTATAATAAGCGAAATTATAGTGGACTGTGAATTCTAGTAGAGTCACTTTAAAGAAATAAAGTAAGTTTGTACCTAACTAAATATGGCAATTAAATTCATTTCTTTTGAGTATATTTTTCCTGTGGACAAACGGCTCTTACTTTATGAACGCGATTCTAGCAGAGGAGCACTGGTATGTCGATTTACTATACCATGTCAGTTTTGGTAAATTTTCTCTAAATGAAAACAAATGGTTTAATTAGTGTCTCTGATCTAAAACTGCTCGACATTGAAAATGCAACACCAAGAAGGAGTGGTCAGAAATTTACGCAAATTTTAGAGTAGATGCACGTCACTGAGTTATGTAAGTGATGTTAAATGCGTAGCTCTCTGACGCACATCAATTAAGATATAAGGGAAGGAACGGGGGGAGAATGGACAATATTCGGGTCGTTATTTCTGCTTGACAAATTATCGAAGAAATTTTGCTTTTGTCTCGGAGGATACGTGTAATAGGAGAAAATGCCCGGCCACCGTTAACGAACGCACTTCCAACAAATAGACGATTTTACGAGGGATATGGTGAGCGGACTGAGAAGGGGGGTTGGTCCGTACGTCAAATCGCAGCTGATACCACATGGAAGGGAGCCCGGTGCATCTGCTGTGTCGAAGATGGTGGGAACAAAGCAATGAGGTAAGATTGAAGGGTGCAGGTGCAGCCAGAGTGACGTCAGCACGTGGGAATCGACGCATTCACCGACAAGCTGTGGAGGACCCAAAGATACCCTGGATGTTCCCGTGTCGACCAGAAACATTTACCGCCGACTGATTGTACGTGGCCTGCAATCACGGTGTTCGTCAAGAAGACTGTCATTCACCCCCCTTTGGCATGGTGCGAACTAGAGCGCCGTGGATGACAGAATGGCGAATCGTCGTGTTCTCAGATGAGTCACGCTTCTGCTCATTCAGTGATAGTCGCCGCATACGTGTGTGGGGTCGACGCGGAACAGATCTAATCCGGCAATAACTGTGGAATGCCCCACCGTGCGACAACGTGGCATAATGGTTTGGGGCGCTATTTCGTACAATTCCATATTACCTCTAGTTCGTATTCTGGGCACTGTGACGGCCCAACGACACTTGGATAATGTACTGTGGCCGGTGGCAATCCTCTACCTTCAGGGGCTTCCTAATGCAACTTCTCAGCAGGATAACGCCCGACCACACCGTGCTCGCTTCAAAACATGCTCTCCAAGTTATACATATGCTTCTCAGGTCATTATATTATCCTGACCAGTCACCAATCAAATATGTGTGGGATGTGATTGGACGTCGTTTGCAGAATCTGCCCCTGCCTCGTTCAGGAGACGAACTGTAGCAAATGGTTGAAAGGGAATGGAGAGCCAACCCTCAGGACATCATCCGCATTCTTATTGACTCTATGCCTAGACGTGTTTCTTCGTGCATCGCTGTCAACGGTGGTCTTACATCCTACTGAGCCGACGCCGTTCTCGCTTTGTATTCTGTCTATCGTTTTGAAATAAATATCACTTATTGTTCCTTGCTGTCTCTGACTTTGTACCATATTTCATCACTTTCTGACCATTCCTTCTTGGTGTCGCATTTTCAATGTCGAGCAGTGTATTTAGAACATGCATAAACAAAAATACAATACTTTAGAGTGAGCAAGAAAACCCTTTAAATAAATTGCACCCATAGTTTGTCGTGAACCGATGCGAAAAGTACTTTACAGAGATTCAATTTCTAAAAGCGACAATTTCAATATGAATCAATGGATTACTCATAAAACATCACCAATAGCATCAAATTCAACACGATTTAAAAATATATTTTTTCGAAAAATTTGTAGCCAAACTTAGCGACAAGACTTGAATACTAAAAGCTTGGCGATATATTACCAAGAGGTTGACAAATCATCCCAGAAATTGACATTAACATCGATTTTTCTCAAAGAAGATGTAAATGACCCTTTTTGGAACATCCGAATGCTGCCAAAAGAGGAGGTGCAAAACTAGACCCCAATCAGAACCTAGATACAAAATTTACACTTTACAGTGTTTTCATGCGAAAATGAAATTGGTGAACCTTAAATTTATAATTCATTTTTAATCGTAATCTTTGTTGGAAAAACTCATATCAAAAGTGTTAAATTTTATCACTTTATATGCTTAGAGGCATATCTCTATTACTCTATATCTGTTCAAAATTGAAAGAAAATGGCCATTTTGAGACAAAAAAAATTGAATTTTGAGCTTTTTTGGATTTTTTCAAAATTTCAAAACACAGCCTATGTGAATTCTAGTGCATCAAGGAACCTCTGCGCCAGTTTGATGAAAATCCGATGAAAAGTGGATTTGTATAAGGAACAAACAAATATATATATATACATACATCGATTTATATATATATATATAGAAATAGTGACATTTAAATGAAAATAATCTGCAAGTTACATGAAACATAACAAAATGCAGGAAATGTTTCTATAATTGGGAATCTGGCGCAGTTGGCTTATTCTTTGAGTTCATAACTTTATTTTGTAACCCAGCTGTTAAGGGAACCCTATGCAAAGAGATATTTCTATTATCTGTATTTACATTAGCAAAGGAAAAATATTCCTCGCGCAGGCATTGTTGCCAAAAATTGGCGGCAATGAATTAAGATTGCCCACTATGGACAGTTTCCCAAAATGCAAAATAATCCGCAAAACAAACAATCAACAATAAAAGTTCCAATGAAAGGTAAAACTGGAGCACGAGGAGCAAACACCGAAAACATTTTCGCCAATTGAATATGCTCCACAGAATGATAATAACCCCGAAATTTAGAGCAGGCACACTAAACCTTTATTTCTTCTCAAAGTACCATAAATTTCGTGCGGTTTCAAAGCCACTTACTGCCACCATTGAGTGATTGAACTGTACGTACCTCGACGCTTTTCTCAATTTACACGTTTTTTTCAATTAATTGTTGCCAAATAATTGTTAGCAGTACAAAGGTAGCAAGATGCAGTTGGACCTTGAAGCAAAAGCTGAAAAAAAAGTCGTATTATGCTAAATGGCAACATGAAATTTTGTTTTCATTTTAATGTAAGATGTAATGTACTTATTAGGCTATCGATGTTTTACAAGATTTACCACCGAAAACATGAAGCCGCGTTTTTTGTTCTTTGTTTATTTGTGCTACGAAATGCAGGCATTTTCACGACAAAACAGATTAGAAGGATACATAAAAAACTACGAAATAGTAACCTATACCATTTATCACCCGAGAGGTAGCGTAAAATTTGCTGCAGAAACAGAAGCATTGCCTGAATTGGAAATCAAGTTCACAGCGCTGAATAAAACTTTCCAATTGTTACTGTTTGAAGATATCTCCTTTCGAAAGGTTCAAGTTAGCGCGAATCCAGAGAGTCATTTAGAAGAAAGACTCGAAGCAAATTCCCGGGTGTATGATGGGGTTTTGATGGAAGAAGACACGATTTCTTCAGTAAGTGGGTATTTCCATGATGGTGTTTTCACTGGGAGTATTCACGTGGGAAATTCCAGTTACTTTGTAGAGCCTGCGCATGTTTTTCTTAATGATAACAGTTATTTTCCTAAAATTATAGTATACAAATCAGAAGACGATGTGAGAAGCGAGCAGGCAAACTTTTTAACAGATTTCTTCAGACATCATAAATGGGCAACAGACCCTTATAACGACAACACAGCACAGAAGGGATTCAAGAAGTCTGCAAATCCTGCTGATGACTACGCATGCGTGGTGGAGTTGGTAGCGGATCACACTTTATACCAATACTTTCGCAAGAGCCTTCACGAAGTCACAGCTTTTCTGTACTTGCTGGGAAAACAGGCAGACGCCATCTTCAGAAACACAGACTTCGACGGCAATGGCGAACCTGATAGGATAAGAATCACGGTCGGGAAGATATCTGTGTACAAGACAGTGACAGACCCCAACTACCCGATGGCACATTCGGACGAGTCGCTGAGGCAGTTCCTGACAGACTTTGCGAAGCGGACCCAGAATTTCTGCCTGTCCATCTGCGTATGCGCCCGAATGTATCCGGACACTGTGATCGGTGAGGCCTACAAGGCTTCTGGCAGTCGCTTCATGCCCTCGGGAATATGCCAGCCGCCATCGAGATACGCGCCTTTCGGCATATCAGACAAGGAACAGTCCTTCAACACGGCCGTCATGACCATCAAGGGCTCCAGCGGCCAGACGTACGCTCTGGAAATAAACATTTTGTCCTTCACGCACGAGATTGCGCACGGCTTTGGGAGCAATCATGATGACGTGAATGACGTGCTGTGCTCGCCGGGCGAAGACTTCGGCAACTACGTCATGTTCCCGAAAGTGAACGTTTACTCCAAAGTCGTGAACAAACTTTTCTCTCCATGTAGCAGGAGGGAGATGAATGACATCATCAAGAGAAATGGACACTGCCTGAAGCCCCACACTGCCACCTGCGGTAATGGAGTTAGGGAAGGTTCCGAGCAATGTGACTGCGGTCAAAGCGGCTTTTGTGACAGGTTGGACCGCTGCTGCACCCCGGCCGATGAAGGTAGTCAAATTATTAATTCCGTTGTCTCTAGTGTTACTTTCAAATTTTTGTCGAACCTCGTCATTTCGAACACGCTTAAAATAAACTGCTGCTAAGGCGAGCTGCATTTCCAATACTCATTATATAATTTACCGGCCACCGTGGCTAGTGGTCAAAGAAGTGTAACTGCCATTGGGGGATTCGGGGTTCGAGTCGCGGCTCGGGCATGGATGTACTTTCTCTCTCCTCTCCTTGTCCTTTCTACGCGTGAATGTGTTGTTTTGCTGTGAATGGTTGCCTACCCCATGAACGGATCCCCATGGCATGTGTGCTGTGAAAGTCGAACTTCGCCCCAAATCACGGTGCAGTTGGAAAAGTAAAGCAGCGCAGCCCACATTGCCAACCTAGCTGGCACATGACAACAATAACAACCATATGGTTTGTAGCTTATTGATTCTCGGATAAGACGAAATAAGGTTGAGACAAACTAATCTTAATGGTAACTTGGAGTTCGCTTTAACGAGGTTCGGCTGCAGTAGGTAACACCTAACTTTTGTTTATTGCGTTTTGGCAACTTCAGTTGTGTTGCTAGCGTTGGTCGCCAAATCCTGTTACCTTTTTCATGTTTTCATTACAATTTATAATACACAAATATTTAATTCCATAATTCTTCCCAGGTTCCACAGGCTGTAAGTGGAGAAAGCAGTACCGGTGCAGTCCGAAGGAGAATCCTTGCTGCACGCAGCAGTGCTCGGTCGACACCTCCAAGCGGACCTGCTTCGACGACAACAACTGCAAAATCAGCCACTGCGATGGCAAAAACCCCGAGTGTCCTACAGCAAAGGCTACTGCCGATGGACATCCATGCATGTTTACTTCGAAAACTTGCAAGAACGGCTCTTGCAGCAGCAACGTGTGCAAGGACAACGGCCTGGAAGACTGCCTTTGCAAGAACGACACCAGCAGAGAGTGCAACATTTGTTGTATGAAGAATGGCAACTGTGTGGCAGCTTCTTACTTGGGACTTTACACCCCCGACGGTAGGGAGCACTTCCTGTTCCCGGGATCCCCCTGTAACAACGGGACCTACAAATGCTCCATTTCCGGGAAGTGTGTAGATGCCCACAATCGCGTAGTGGGCGAAACCTACAACAGCATCGAAATATCGTACATTGTAGGATTTCTAATAGGTGCATTGGTTATTTTAGTGATCTTGTCGGTATGGGTAATTTATGACAGAATAAATAGATCAGACGCAAATACACATCATTGAAGGTAAAAACATATGTGTTCTAATAAAAGCTTGTGAGTTTCAGTACAAGATTGAATAAAAAAATAAATGTATTTGCTTTTGCAAAATGCATTTTAATTTCATTCATATGGTCATTTAAAAAGGTGAATTACAAAATTCGAAAAAATCCGAAGGAATCAGCTAAAAGCTTCAAGTTATTGGCAGTTCGAGTACCAAGAAGTTTCAAAGATGTTTCAATAGCAATAACGATATTCTCTGGCACTACTACCGATTTTTTACGACCTTCCTGATGTTTGTCCTGGAGCAAATGTCGATTGGGATTCAATTGGTTATTCAAGTTTTTTACATCCTATGGGATGCGTTTGCTATAGCAATACTTTCTGTTGCCAAGGCTAGAAACATAAATAGTAGCCCTCGTACAACTTTAACGGGTCTGATAAAGGGGTTTACTTTCCCTCTATTTTCTTTTTTTTTTAGACTTCATTCATATTGATTTTTTTTCCATTTAGTTCTGTAAATATTGCAAGGATTCCACGTATACGTTTGGTCGGAAACTATTCCCTACCTGGCTATACCACAATTTATTGAGGCAATAAACTAGCAGACGACGAGTCTTCTAAACACCCGAACCACTCAAGCGAAAACAATAGAAAAATATTTTTGGAGAAACGGAAGTAGCCTTCAAGGTCACGGTGTGGCAGACCTCAAACAATGCAGGCAACTTAATTAAAGCATGCGAAAAAAGAACAGGCAAACGGTATGCCTGTAGACATGGGAAATAATTTTTCTTGCATTCTTTTCGCATGCAGGATCATTCCGCATCGATTAGAACGAATGAATTGCTGTTGGGAGTCTTTATTTCTTTCAATCATGCTCAATTTGGGAAAAATGTTTCACGTCCTGAGCTTGGTCCTTGGTGGCTGTTTATGGAAATATTTTCGCGGGAAAAACTACGAAAACAACTTGTTTCTTCAAAAACCAAACTTCCTTACTCAAGCGTATTCAAATAATCTTTCCGTATTTCTCATTCATTTATTCATTACGAACGTTGACAAATACAGAGAGAGAAGAGAGATAATCTCACCGAAGCCAGCTCTTAAATCTAAGGTGCGTGATGATGGAAAGAAAAAAAAGACGTTTCTGGACCATTAATGAAAAACTTTAAATTCTGGATATGTTGGAACAACTAAAAAGTGCATCAAAGGTTTCACGAAAAATTAAGTATTGTACGAATGAATATTTAATACATACAATTAAAATTCTGGAAAAAGAAATCCGAAAAAGAATAATATTGAAGCTCGTAGTAGTATCTAGAATGCAGAGGTGATGAAAATACAGTAAAAATTCAATTATCTACCTATAATTATTAAATCTATAAATTAAATATTCAATTATCTATGTAAGAAATGGTAATACTGTCGGCCCCGCTTAATCGGGTAACGGATAAACGAATACCTCACTAATGCGAATAAAATATCTTGGAATCGAAAATTTCCAATGCCATAGATGCAATGATAAAAATCCCCGCTTAATCGAATACCTCGCTTAATTGAATAATAATTCTTGGAACTGACAGTATTCCTTTAAGCGGGGCCGACAGTATATAGTTAAGAAATGGTTCAAAACTGTGTGAGAGGTGTTTATAAATGCCTAAAATAATTGGCTATGTCTACAGCGTGAAATTTCGACATGCGAGGAGTCCTGGAACTCAAAACTCGCGTTACTCGGGGATCGACTGTACTGCATACGCGTGTTTCGACCAACGCCTCCAAAATACTAAATGCCTATATACTACATTTGCTTCGCTACGGGAGACATTGGTTCCACTTTGAGCGCCACCTTGCGGCAATCCGATGATGCGGTTGTTATGATGATAAATCCAAACAATATTCGAATTAAATTTTTTGATTGGCTAATTTTTAAATTTAAATTTAGAAATCAACCAATCGTTAATTTCTCTTGTCTCGAAGAACTCCGATAGATGGCAGTGCGTTGTGAACAGAGGGAGAGACTTTACTCTGCGATAAAAACCAGAAAGCCAGTAGGCATTTTATTTAAGAGGCGTTGGTTTCGACCCAACAAGGAATGCCTTTTTCAATGCAAAAGAAGTGAACTAAAAAGAGAAAAGTCATCCGACATCTTTATAACTTTCCTGATAATTTCCTGTTGTTCAGAACACATCCAAGCGAGGTCCACCATTAAAGAACCAAGGGGGGGGGGGATACAAAACGTGGCCATGCGTAAAATTTTCGTCCCTTTTAATCGTTGGAAACTCATAAGCCACGAATCATTTGCACTACCAGCATTCAATTACGACAAAAATATTAATGACTCGAAAAGAAAAATTTTTACAGGAAATAATTTTCACTTCAAATTTCACGATAAGGATTGAAAACAGCCTCGTATTTAAGAGTTTAAAGCTTGGCCAGTGGGAAGAATGAAAATAACTTTTTACGACCGTCGAGGTCAAATGCAGGCAAGCGAAGCGACAAATGGAATTTCGAAGCCCATAATATCGGCAGCGCGCGAGTTGAATGAAAAACTGGAAACACGGCGGAATTTTCACGTTATTTGCCTTGTAAAAGAGCATAAAACATCGTGTGTTTTTTATTCATCGACAATTGTACGGAATTGAAGCGGTCGGAGCAAAAATGAATCAAGTCCACATTATGAATAAAGTTGTTTGTGGCGCATCAATACTTTTTCATGGTGTATATTCCACTCCAAGGGGAAAAAAACAACGTATGTAAGAACAGAGAGAATTCATTTCACCAGATCTCATCTCTGTGAAGCTTTGGTTGGTGAAAATATTAATTACGCGCAAAAAAAAAAAATAAATAAATAAATAAATAAATAAATAAATCAAAAATCCGAACGTGACCGTCGCATTTAACGGTCGGGTACACCACAAGTGAACAAGTGCACTGTACTGTACAAACACAGTCACTGTTCCATTGTGTTTCCCGATTTTTCGAATGAATCTGAAAACTAATTAGTAAGGATTATCAAGACTTTAAAATGCAGTTATCATTCGCGAATGCTTGCCAGAATTTTGAAACATGGTAATAAATTGTTCGAACAATTGTTTAGCAACAAAAATTATTTTTCCCTCTCAATTGTGTTCAGCACAGTTCGGTAGCTTATTCCAGGGGTGATTGTGAGTTCATGAAAAAATACCTGAAAGTTTTAAAAAGAAAATGTGTGCATGTGGGGGAGGGGGTAAACCAAGGCCCCTATTATTTAAGCAAACCAAATTTTATAACTATACATATGTAATAATTAATTGCCTTTCATTTACAAAAAACACACATTTCATATGTTCGAATAGTTTCAAATAGTTTTTAGTCAAAATATAAGCATGAATTTAATTATAAAGTTACTTATGAGCTGGCGTTGTACAAA
This sequence comes from Uloborus plumipes, assembly GCA_038373865.1. NCBI lineage: Eukaryota > Metazoa > Arthropoda > Arachnida > Araneae > Uloboridae > Uloborus > Uloborus plumipes. The sequence continues at coordinate 21,041 of JAXGGA010005523.1, forward strand.
TTATCCCCAAAAAAATATTTTAAGGAGAAAATCAAAGTCTTAACAGAATTACTGTTTGTTGTGCGAAAATATTTACAAGGTAATGAAAGTTGCATTTGTTACTGAAAATATGGAAAAGAATTTATCTAGATACTAGATTTATCTAGAAATGAGAAAAATTGGATTCTCATATCGGATGCAAATCGATTGCGTTTTTAAAAATCAAGGCATCAAAATCGAAAAAGATGCAAATAAAATAATTCATTAAAGTAAAAAAAAAATTAGAATTTGGCATCTTAAAATTTCTATTCGATGAATACTATTAATAATTATCGGTATAATCACCAAAAACTCGAAAAATAAAAAAAAGTACCGGAAGTAGGAAGATAAAAGCATAATTAAAAATATTTTATTTCCGGTATTTTTGAACATGAAAACACCAGAATTGAGCATGAAAATACCGGAAATCCGGTAAAATACCGGAGTACAATCACTCCTGTTATTCTCTTGTGAGCAAATGCAGAGTAGCAATGTTTCCAGTAAGTGGTACCCCCCCCTCCCCGGAATGCTCTTGTCACCATCCAAGTCAGTCTTCTTACGTTTCTTTTCTATGTAACAATTTCTGCCCCCCTCACCCCTTTTATCTTCTTTTAAGATAATTTTTATCTTCTTCACGACTTTTATCACCATCTTGCAGATATCAAAAATACAAGTGTCTACCTTAACGCTTCAAAAGCTCAGAAATAAAACGTAATCAACATCAAAAAAATGTATTATGTACTCTGCAGCTCTGCGCAGCTCTAAAAATAATCTTTTGATGATATTTACTACAAAAGCACTTGTTTTCAACAGGCTTAATTTTCGCAAACTGTAACCGTGAAAATTTAAGCTTCGAGATTTTTTTCCATTAGCCTTATTACTTTTTTGTTCACATAAAATTCGAGAAATTCTCAGGTTGCAAACTCACCAGTATCCTCATTTTTACGAAAATTACGGCTCAAGAAAATAAGTGCGTTTACAGTATGACATTTATTTATTTTCAACTGTTTAACCTTTACTGGATTTTTATTTCGTAGTCTATGATAGGGGAGAATCGGGAGGAATGGTACAGGGTACAGCTGCATTCGTATGACGGAGAAAGTGTGAAAATTTATTTCTAACTAGTCCAATAAAATGCAAAGTTCATGTAACGAACTGGACAAACTGAAAATATTCTTTCACATTTTGTTTCGTTATATAAACGCAGCTGTCCCATTCTCAGCCTTTAATTTCGAAAAATTTCGCGACCCTAACCTACGAAAATTTTCTCGCTACGTCACCCGGACTCTTCTCTATTTGGAAGCCTTACTTTTTCAGAAGCCGCTACTGGCTTTAATCCATTATTTTACTTGCAACGCGAATGGGTCTTCGATCTCCCAAGTTAATTTCTAACAAGAACAACACAACACAACAAATAAATCAAGAAAAAAAGTCTGAGAAAATGCAGATGAAGTGTTTCCTTCAAAATTACAAGTTTTTCTCCCAAGAAGAAAAACCAAAAATCTCTTCTTGCTTGTGTAAACAATGAATGGCACAAAAGTCACGCAAAAATTGCGCTTTGTTTGGAACAACAATACCACCCGAAAACGAAACAGAAACACGATATCATCACAAATGCACTACGTGACATCCGGTCCGCAAACATTTTGCAGAAAAAGGCAGAGATCACATAGTGGAGCCTCGAAGAACTTAATAAGTCCTACTAAAAACATTATGGTAGAATTCAATCCATTGATTCCAACCGAGATTGCTAGAGGGCGTGACACCTCTGAACCTGTCTGGATTTCCGAGCGATAGCCTCTGTGCCGCCATTAGTTACGCTCCCATGCTTAAAATGAAGTAGACTTAAGTTGAAAAAAGAAGGCAAGAGTATAAAATGGACAAAAGGGAACCGGTTTGCTCGGGTATTACGGAACACAAGATTTTTATATTATATGTTGGGGAAGAAAAGAATTTTTGCTTGGTTTTCTTTCAAGTCGAGGTTTAATAGACGGAACGGTGAGGCATTTTCTTTTCAACAATGGAGACAAAGTTTATTCTTTTCGAAACAGTCTATTTTCAATTGGAAAACGTTGGAATTCGCTTATTGTAATCAAGGAGAACTGTTCAGGCCAAACTACAGTGGATAGAGATGGCACTATGCTAATTCTATGCCTATAGAAACGCTTTACAAAACGTTTAAAATTTATTAAAATTCAGCGAAACTGAGACATTATGCCAATGATGTGTCATTATATTGCGCCAAGAAAACGTTAAGACGTAAGTTCTACTTTTCAAAGACTTGAAAATAATAATAATAATAAAAATTAGTTTTAACACCTTGAAATCAAATTATGTTTTTCACAATCACCAGTTGCGATAGGACCCTACCCTTTGGATTTCTTGTTTTTACAAATGGTTCCTGCCCCCTGGAATCGATTTTATTTCCCATCCAACCTTCTCGACTTTTCACAATCCTTTAAAAAAAATAAATACCCCCCCCCCCCCATTGCTTGAGTTAAACCGCGGGGGAAAAAATAACGAAAACTTAGACCGCAGACGATTTGTAATACGACAACGAAAATTAATCTCCCTAAATAAATATTGGAAACAACGAACTAGACAAAGGGCCGACTTCAAGCGAAACACCATTGCAATCGCTTCGAGGCGATCGCAATAGACCAAAATTGCAATCGCTACTGGAAGTCGAATTACAAAAGAATCGCATCTCGTAGTGATTGTAACGTTTCACTAGAATCCAAATTTGGGAATTTGCGATTGCATTGATGAGTTGCGATCGTCTGTGTTTCACTAGAATTCCGTACTTATTCTAGTCGCCATTTCAACCTCAGAAAGCAAAGGAACATCGAAGACTGTCAATGGGAAGCTATAAATAATTGAGATTGTTTTAAAAAAATTAAATAAATAAAAAGGCTTTTTTGACAGAAACTTGATCTCAATGGTAAAGTAATAATTCTACGAAAAGAAAGAAAAACTTACAACACAATAGAAACTTAATTCCCCAGGAAATAATAAAATATTTCATAGAGGCTACAAATACGACAAAAAAATAGATAAATAAAATAATAAAGTAGGGGAATAAAAAATAACCAAGATATGCACAATGAGGAAATGAAGTAGAAATATTCCCGGGGTCAAAACGTTTCACCTAATTTTTTGAAGTAGAAAATACGGAGCGAAAAAATTTGAATAGATTCGAAACAAAATAATACTGCCAAAATGGTGGCATATTCACCAAGATGCGTTTCTTTTTTACTCTCTCTCTCTCTCTCTTGTCAAACTACTCTTTGCTTTATAGTTTATTGCAGTTGGTTCAAGAACAAAGGGAAAAAATATTTCGAATCCAGCCTAGTGAAAAGAAGCCGATGCATTTTAGAGAAGCATTGAAAGTTAAGTACAATCGCATATTAGGGTAACTTTCGAGCCATCTGAGTCAACTCTGCACCACTTCATACATTTTTAGTTTTTTAGTACTTTAGACTTCAAAAAGAAACCTCCAGAAGGTTATGAAATCAATTTTTCATAAATAAGTTGGCATTGGCAACATTGCATGTGTTTCATTGTTGTAATTCTTAAGAGATTGAAAATTGTAAGTTTTTTTTTGCTTTTTTTTAATTTTTTAAACCTTATCGGTAAAAAATAATCGATTACATAACTTGTAGCAAACAAAATATTCCAATTTCTTCACTGAAATTCGGGAAATGATTTCTCAAAACTATAGCATTTTTCAACTTTAAAGGTCGTCATGATAAACTTTTGCCCACTTATGTTTTTGCCTCAGCTTTGTAACCATGGCAACAAAATGCAAGCTCAGATAAAGCGAACATCGACCGTTTTTTCAAGTGAAAAAATTCCGTATTGTCTGACCCGTTTACGTTCGAGCAATCAGAAGACTATTCCAATGTTTAAAGAAAATCTCGTCTCCGCAGAGAAAGAGAGAGAAGAGGACAAAAAAAAAATAGTTTAAGTAAATATTTACAGGTGTATAATTGCAAGATCCGTCACACCATTCCAGGATTTAAAATGACACCACTGGATTAAAGACTGGTTCTAAAGCAACACAGCTTTAGAAAAATTGATTGAAACAATTGCAAACTATGAATCAGCAAAAAACAAAACGGTCACGCTGACAGCTAAAAATGGATTCGATTTCAAATGTTACTTAAGTGAAAAATAATGTCAGTATAATCAATGAAAACAGCAACTAATATTGTTTACCTAGTTAATAGTTTAAGAATAAAACGGCAGGGAAAAACGAGGAAATATGTCATCCCATCAAAATTATTATAAAAAGAAAAAAAAATGGGGTTTGATTCTTTTTATTCTCAAACTAATGATTTTATGCTCTACTTCTTTAAGAGTTAAAACTATTTCCTTAAATCAGTTTTAAATTGTATCCATATGACCATATGAATGCGATGAAAATACAGCTGTTAAATATTCGCACTTTTTTGAGGAAAATCTGGAGCTAAATAAATATTTCACAGCAAAAAAAATAACGAAGGAAAGACATCCAAACCTTAAACGTTTAAAAACAATGACCTCTTTAATCAATTAGTTTTTAAAAATCATTTTTAAAGTTTCTTTTGTAGTTAAAAAATGTAAGGCTAATCTTCAACATTTTCCTTTCAGTTGGTTGTTTGTATTGGTTGTTTCTGCGCAAGAGCAATTTAGGCTACACTACACCTATTTTTCTTTGAGAGATTCATTTATTTAAGAGAGATTAGATCTTTGTGTGTGTTTTAAAGATTTTAAAAAGTTATAGTCATTCAGGGGTGCCCCGAATTAAGATTTTTAGGAGAGGGAATAATCCCAATTAGCCGTGTTAAATTTCAATTCCGCCTAATGCTAAAATACGAGGCATTCGCACATACATAGCACCTATTGGGAAGGAGTACAATTTAAAAAAAAAAAAACTCAATGTTGAAAAATGAGATAAAACATTCTGATGTTTTTTTCTTCTTAAACTTCCTTTATTTTACCTGTTACAAAAGAACATTTATTATCACTTGCAGGATAGAATCTGAAAAATCAATATTTGGCAATAACACCGTTACTAATGTAATAATTAAACACACATAATTACAATTTGGTTCGATATAAATCTAGATTGTTTTTTTTCCTTTTTGCATTGTAATTTGATGTTTTTTATGTTATCTGAAACTTTATAAAACAAGTTATGTTTAAGCTTTGATTGTTACGTTCGTGAGTGTGGAATTGCCCCAATTGTTTTGTTGAGTAATTTTCTCTTACTACGAAGTGAAAATAATATGGGGGAAAAAAAGAAAAATAAGGTGAACTGTCTTACTAGAAACAGAAAGTTTAAACTTTACTGTTTTTGGCGATCAAATTGGCATTGCATTTTCTGACTTAAATGACAGAATTGAACATACAAATTTACTGTTTGTAATTACATCACTAAAAAACAACACATTTAGCAACTAGAATTTTGTTTATGTGTACATGTTTAAATCCAGAGGCAAAGATTCTATACTTCGCAGCAGTTTAACTTGGCAGTGACGTCACTATGGGCGGAGCCAACAGCGTGACGTTAGCCTATGAAAAACGAGCTAGATAAAACGTCACAGCCTACTTGGCAAATTAGAGGAGACCGCTGACTGTTTGTGAGCTCTTATTGGCTCCGCCCGTAGTGACGTCACTGACAAGTTAAGTTGCTGCGAAGTATACCGCCTCCTGGCAGCTGTCTTTTGTGCTCTCTTTTATTCGGAATTTCCGATTAACTGAAGGCGGACGGGACCGATCTTTTTTTTTTTTTTGTAAGATAGAAGCAATGTGTTGTCTAAAAACACTCATTTTTTAAACCGTTTTGATTACAAATGTGTTTTTTTTTTCTTCTTTTCTTTTCTAGAAATATAATATCAATAGTAACACACAGGCTCTGGCGGCTGCATACTGGCCGCAGGGGTGCCCACATAGGGGGATTATAGAGCAAGTTGAGCCATCAAAAATTTTGGGAGGGGGATTTTTTTAAACTTATTTATTTATTTTTAAAATTGTATTATTATTTTTGAATTATTTACTGCTTTTTTAAATTTTTTATTTTTTTTTAATTTAATTTTTTCCTTCATTATTTCATAATTATTATTTTGTGTGTGTGTGCTTGGAATTTCTGGAACGGAAAAAAAGCGATTATATTCTGCGCATAATTAGTACTTTTAAAAAATTAATATATAAAAAATAAGTTATAATTAAAAAAATAAATAAATAAAATATAAATAAAGTAAAAAAGAGAGGAAAAAATAAAAATAAAAAACCCAAGAGGGTTGTGAAAATTTTTTTTTTTTTGGGGGGGGGGAATTTGCGCCATTGAGCTTGGTGGGATGGGCACCCCTGCTGGTCGCAAGCTATAGGACCCAAGGTGCAAAGGGCCTAGGACTTGCACAGGAACAGACACGAGGGGTGAGGGCGGCAATCGCCCCTCCTTTGAGGGACTCACCATTGGTAAAGTTCGAATATTGAAGTTCAAAAAATTCATTCTTAGTCTACCTTTGATGCTGTCAGAAGGGAGATTTAGGGATCTATCTCCTCCTAGTGCTGCATTTAGGTCATGAAAATAAGTTTGGTAAGACCTCATTTGGAGTATGCTGTTCAGTTTTGGTCTCCTTATCTTCGAGAGAGATTAATTTATTGGAAAAGGTACAAAGGAGGGCCAGAATGGATTTTCGAATTTAGACTATGATTCCAGACTTAGAATGCTTAACATATATCGTCTTGGGCAAAGGAGAACCAGAGGGGACATGATTCAGTTGTTTAAATTTATCAAAATGATGAAAGATGTTATAGGGTTAAATTTTTGCACGGAAAGCAGGACAAGGGGTCATTGTTTTAAGCTGTTTAAATCTCAGGCTAACTAGTAAATTCGGAAAAATTACTATTTTAGCAGAGTAGTGGGAACTTGGAATAGTTTACCCTTTACCGAAAGAGGCGGTAAGGAGCAAGGGAGTAGATAGCTTTAAGAGGGCCATTGATCTTCATTGGGGTCTATAATTTGACTAGGACCAGCCCAGTTGGGCCCAGAGCCTGTTGCTGGTTGTCACATTTGTATTTGTTTCGCAATTGAAGTGTAAACCCAAGGCGGCTCATGTAGGGGGGGGGGCAAGGGGGGGGGACTGCCCTCTCACATCCAAAAGTGAAGGGGCCTTGCCCTCTTACTTTTCGCGGTCAAAAAGAAATGATCGAGTGATAAAAGATTTTTTACTCAATGAATTGATTAATTTCACTACAATAAAGGCTGAAAATTCCAACTTTTTTATTGTTATTTCATAAAAATGGAAGTTTTAATCGTAAGGAGGAATGTCTATGTTAGTCATACATGGCCTGGTTGATTTTCCTGGTCATATTCCGCATGTAATAGAGGTCATTTAATCGGTGTTGTTAAAATACAATAATATAGCCGAATTTTACAAAAAAAAAAAAAAAAAAACTTTAGAGGTGCCTCTCCCCCCCTCTACACACACATTTCTTTTGACCCCCCACTTTTTTTAGGTTAAAATACCATATAGCCGAATTTTACAAACAAAAAAAAAATCCTTTAGAGGTGCTGCCTTTTATCTCCCCCCCCCCCTCCACACAAACACACATTTCTTTTGACCCCCCACTTTTTTAGTACAGCAGCCGCTTATGGATAAACCATATCACACACAAGGGGCACATCTTTCTTTCAAGTCTATGGTTTTTTAATACAGCTTCATTTTCACTCCCCCCACCCCCCACCCCAAAAAAAAACATTGTTGTGTTCCTGTTTTTGACTACACTACGCACACACATTACATATATATCGAGAGTTTTTTCTCTATTAACTTCCTCTCCCCATAAGCGGCTCAAAAAGGGGGCAAGGGGGGCGACTGCCCCTCCCTTTCAAAAGGAAAGGAGCCTTGCCCCCTCACTTGTTCAGAGTAAAAAACTAATGATCGATTGAAATTCTTTTTTAACTCAGTAGATTGATTTTTTTACGAAAATAAAAGCTGCAAATTCCAAAAGATAAGACTTTTTTCATGTTTATAAGAATGGAACTTAGAATCGGAAGGCGGATGTCTACGGTGGCCATCCGTCTTAATTTTTGAGGTCATATTTTGCATTTTTTTTTAAAGTCATTTAACCATGAGTGTTAAAATCCAATAATATAATAAATTTCTTTTTAAAAAAAAGGCTTCAATGGTGTTAGCTCCCAGACGGTGTGGGGGGGGGGGGGGCAAAAGATGGACACAATGTAAATTTTTCCAAAAAGGCAAAAACCACGCCCACTCACAAAAAAATAAATTGATTTTCCAAAGTCAGGAAAGGGGCGGATTGACCCCCCCCCCTCCCATCCCCTAAATGACAGCATAATACAAGTAAAGAATATAAACACACTGAAAATTTTCCCCAATCGCAAGGCAAAAAAGAAACGTCTGCTTATTCAAAATGTTTTCCAATGCAAGCAGCAGCAGCATTAAGTAAATAAACGAAAGATCGCCGATCTATGACTCCGATTTCCGTCTCTTGACGACCATTAGGTTTCGTCACATGTCAAGCATAAACAAAGCGAAGAAGGAACAAATTTCACTCACCCATTTCGATTTCAGTCTTTCAAATTTCACTCACCCATTTCGATTTCAGTCTTTTTCCTTCCAAAACAACAATACTAAGCCATTCTTTTACAAGTCCGATTTCTTCATACGTTGCTAGATAATCCAACAAGTGCCATGAAACATGCAAACCGCCACACCTTACTGTTTGTACCTTTTGATCATATGAAAACTCTGTACCTGTGGGTTCAGATAAAAGGTAAGCGTTGTCAAACATGTTGCTTTTTTAGCGAAACAATAAGTGAGTTGGTAGCGCCATCTATTTGTGGTTTCTGAAGAGAAAACATTTATTTTAATATTTTAGTTATTAAATTTTTTATTCGATTTTTTATTTCACGTATAAAAAGCTGGGGAGGTGGGGGGAGAGGCACAGTTATTATTTTTAAAACATTGCAGCTGGGGGAGGGATGAATGCATATGGATGGGAGTACATCCGTATGAAAATCATGACAGAAAAAATTTATAAATTTACTTTTTTCAATTATATTTTAATTTTATTAATTTTTTTAATTCATTTTTTTTTTAATTTCCTTACTTGATCAAAAATATTTATTTCTTTTGGGGCTCCTAAATTATTCATTGATTTCAAATCTAATTCTGAGATGTGTTTCAATGTTCAAATCTTTTATTTTATAAGTTTTATTTCTTCGATCACAATAATTTTGTAATTTGTTCTTTGGTTCGAAATAATAAATTTTTTCTTAAAAATTATTAATCATGAAAATCTTGTTAAATAAAACTTTCAAAAGTATTAAATTAATGTAATTTATTAAGGTAATGTAATTCTACTTTTGAAAGCCGGGAATTCAAATTACATCACCCTGCCAGCGCTCATGTGGACATAACCGTGACATAAATAATTTTCATGATGTATTTTGTAGTGTTTTTATTTTTATTATTATTATTCATTTTTTAGAAAAGGATTTATCAGTTCGTTCTTGTTTGTACAGTTAGTTTTATTTCATGTTTAAAAGCCAACCAGAATAAAACATTGGTGTTTAAAAATAAAAAACGACCAGACATAAATGTGAAACAAAAATTTGAATGCAAGATTCTTGAACAATAGTGATTCATAAGAATTCAAAATACAAAGTTTTTACAGCCATGAGTCCAACGTTGTTCCAGTCGTCTTGAGAAATGGAATTTTGAAATAGATACAAAAATGAAAACTTACAAATTATGAACATCAAAATTTTGAACAAATTTTACAGAATTTTTTCTCAAAATTAAGGTGATAGAAAACAATAATAAATTATATGAACAATTAAAATGAATTTAGAAAAATCGCTAGAGATTTAAAAAAAGACATTTTAAAAAAATGTGAGAAAAATTAAAATATCATTATTGAATAACATGAAGGAAAACTTTTACTCTCCAAAGTTAGAGCAGGGAAAATGATTTTTCGCGTCAAAATGAATTTTGAAGGGAAAAGGCTTGTCAATTATTTTCTTACAGATATTAACCCATTAATGCCCGACTTTTTTTTTCCAAAGATATTTTGTATACTGGTTACAAACAGTGTTTAATAAACAGGAAAAATAATAAAAAAAAATGTTATGTAAAAAATAATTTTTTATTAAGGAAAGAAAAATTGTCCCTTAAAAGTTACGATAGACCCCAGAGGGTACATACTTTTTTTACTAATTTTTTTTTTCTGCCTACGATATAATATTTGAAGAGACATTTCATAAGAAGAAATAAAATCAGCAATTAACATAAACTGGGAAGCGGGGAATAACTTTGAAAACTTGGCTTTTTTTCTTGAGATTGTGAACGACGTCATTTTTGATAAAGATCACATTAAAACTACTACAGAACGCACTTTACAATGGTTATGTGCTGCAATCTGTTAATAACGAATTGAAACAATACCAAGGTACTCATTGAACACTATTATTTGGTTGAAATGTGCATTTTGGGGAAATTCAGAACCTTTTTTGGACCGTCCCTAAAAAGGGACGCTAGGCATTAATGGGTTAAATGTTGTAACACTGCAAAAAAAAAAACTGTTATTTTTATTGTATAGCACTGGTCCGATTTGATTTTTTTTTTTTCGATGAGAGAGGCATATTTAGTTTTTTGAAACCAGTTTTAATTACTAAAAATATATGTTGATCTACATTTGCAGACTGAGACAATTTAGAGAACACTCATCAGATGCTAGAATGTTGATGATTATAAAAGGGAGAGTACTGTCTAAAATTTTTTCGTGCGACCTCCGAGATATCTGAGCACGCGCCAAGTCTCTTCGGACTTTCTCGAAATAGGGGGGGAAAGCAACGAGGAAGTAGTAAGCGAACAAAAGCTGAAGGCATCGGGTAGTGCGCATCCTAAACATATCTTCCCTTTTCTACCCTTTTCCAGATGGAAGCGTCCGTGGCTCCCAGGCGCACAATACGCAAACAAACAGTAGGCTCGTTTAGATCTTGATGAAACTTCTTGTTTTATATTTTTTCCCTTCTAGAACATGTCGTCTTCCGATCCCCGATCTCGTAGATTATTGCTTTCAAAAATCCACAAATCACCCACATGCATAATCATTCAATTTCGTCACAATCAGAAGAATAAGCCGGCTACTCTGCCTAGTGGTTAGATAAGTCTGACTGCGGATAGGGAAGTCCTTGCTTCGAATCCCGGCTAAGGCATGGAGGCATTTTCTTTCTGCTGTCTTTGTCCTTTCCTTATGTGAATGTATTGTGCTGTGAATGGTTACCTACCTTTAAACAGGTGCTTGTGGCATGTGTGTTGAGCTAAATCGGACTTCCACCTTAATGGTGCTTTTAAAAACGGTAATCGCACCAATCCTGCCTTAAATCTGGTAGATTCGTCTACTCGGGCTGCCTGGTGCTTTGAGTGATGCAACAATAAAATAAGAAGAGCAATTTTGGGCATTAAAGAAAAGATATATGCATATATATTTGCGTAAAGGAAATGAAAAATAATTCTAATTCTTTCTCCTTTTCATGAATTAGGATTTCTGCATATGAAATGCTTAATGCCAAAAAATAAGTGCAGTTAATAGTATTAAAGTAAAAAATAATATCCAAATAGAAAATGTTCGTAGTTAGTTACGTATATTGAATTGAATTCAAAGAAATGAGATCAGTAAAGTGGATCTTGTAAAAATTAAGGCTGAATTTCAGATGAGTTTTGACAAATTAAGTTTGTGTGATTATCTTTCGAGTAGATATTCAAGGAAAAGAGTTAGGTGACTGGGGTCTAGCATTATCAATAGTCATAATCTCTACTAATAATAAAGCTGAAGGTGGTTCTGTCTGTCCTTCTTTCTTTCTTTCTTTCTTTCTGTCTGTCTGTCTGTTACGCGCGTAGCGCCAAAACCGTTCGGTCGATTTTCATGCCACTTGGCACAAAATTAGTTTGTAGCATGTAGTTTTGCACCTCGAAGCGATTTTTCGAACATTCCATTTCGTTCTTTTTCTATTCGAATTCTTAGAGGAAATTCGATAAAATAGGGAAGAAATATTCCATACACATTTTCAAGTCTTATGTCATTCGAAAGCTTGAAATTTTCTGCACAAAATGACGTTTTTTCGAAGTTTCTACGATCATCAGGAGAGCTGTAACAATTGTTTTTAGAATCCCGAAATTCAAGGCTTACCTTCAGTAAAGCAAGCCAAACGATTCTAAAATGGCTTTGCTCGCGAATAAAATTTGTTTGAAAATAGAGATGAAATGAATTATTTTATCAACGGAAATCAACTTTTCATGTTGTTACCATGGTTACGTTTTTATTTCGTTCTTTTTCCCTTAATAATTTTAAAAATGTATTTGTTTTTGTAACAATCCAAACTCCAAGCCTTATTAAAATTAGTCAAATGAAATATTAAAAACCGTGATAAGATGGCACCTGTCAATCAAATGAGAAATCGAGTCCTTTCCTTAAAATACAGGATACCATTCTAAATTTATCGTCTGCAAAACATATTTTACTTCATTATTAATTTATTTCAATATAAATTGCAGCAAATGGCTTGAGCGAACGAATTTAGCTTTTAATTTATCGTTTGCTGGTTGATCTTTGTCGATGTTTATTGTTTTTATTATCATTGTGAAGAATAATGCACGAAATTTCTATGACTAACTAGCTGCGTAGCCCGGCGTTGCACGGGCTGTAATGTAGTGAAGGCAGTTTGAGAAAACTACTCGCCACCAAGGCGGCTCGCCTTTAAAGTAATGAGGAAAGTTTAAACAGTTTACTCGCCGTCAAGGCGGCTCGCCTTTACAGTAGCGAGGAAAGTTTTAATTCACTACTCGCCGCCAAGGCGGCTCGCCTTTAAAGTACCAAGGAAAAGTTTAATAAACTACTCCCCGCTAAAGCGGCTCGCTAAAAAGCTTTCCTGCATCAAAGAATCAATCGAATTATTTGCACATGCTTCCTCAAAAATAAAGACGATGTCAAGTAGCGCATACTTAGCACTCTCCCTAAATTACAAATAAAATTCCTTTCCAAAAACAATTATTTCCAAACCGCTTTCTTCCGGTAAAATTAATTGCAAAATTCTAAACGAAAAAGTTCTTTTAATATTTGGATCGAAGCCAGAAAAAGTCCCTTCTAAAAACAGCAATTGCAATTTTATTTAAAAACACATTTTAAAAATGGTACCTGAGAAAAAATATGTCATTAATAATTAGAATAAAAACAATTGTTAGAACTTTGTTATAACACGTATTTAAAATGACAATGGAAAAAAATAACACTCTTTCATTTTAAAAAGTTCAATTTAATTAACGTTTTAATTTAGGGCCGAATTCAAGTGAAACGAAACACCATTGCAGTCGCTTCGAGGCGATCGCATATTGCAACCGCTACTGTAAGTCGAATTCAAGTGAATTCGTTTCACTTGAATCCAAATTTTGGAATTTGCGATTGCATTGGTGAGTTGCGATCGTCCGTGTTTCACTTGAATTCCTGCCTTAAAATCGCAACGGAAAGAAATAAATATCTTGGAATTTTAAATAGTTCAATAATTTAATTAACGTTTTAATTCAAAATGGCAACGGTAAGAAAAAATGTCTTGGAAGTGTAATCATTTATTAGGCTTAATCGCTTTAAACTTGACTACTTATTAATTGATATCTTCGCTAATTAAAATCGTATAATTATATAGATTGAAACTAATGAAGCTTGAAAAATTACCTATCTATCGGTACCTGGTTCGACTTTCAGTTCATTGGCGTTCAGGAGAAATAAGCGTGACATAGAAAGATAGAAAGATAGTTAGATACTCAGTTTTTAATATAAGTAGACTAGCTGCCAGGGCAGCTAGATTAGCTTCCTGCGGCATGTTGATGCATAAGTTCCCCCCTCTCTAACTTTTACCTCATTCTGAAGTTATATTATTTGATATAATTTAATGTTCATTCGATTTCAAGACATACCACGCACGTGGCCCGGCGTTGCACGGGCACCTCGTGCCCTGAAAGTAGTGAGAAAAAAATTTAAAGAAACTACTCCCCGCCAAGGCGGCTCGCTTACAGGCGCTTCACGCCTTTACTTTTTTCCTATATAAAAAAAATCATTCGAATTATTGAGATGCTTCACGTCTTCAAGATGGTGAGGAAAGTTTCAGTAAGTTCAGCTCGCTCTAAGGAAAAAAGCAGACATAGATACTCAGTTTTTAATATAAGTAGATGGCTCTTCAACAAATAAATGTTTCAAAATATTACCAGTAGCTAGCGATAAAAATTCTACGTAAGTGGCCCGCTTATGAGTTTCGTGTTTGATTTAGTTAAGCCTTCATTCAAAATTCTCATTATCATTGTTATTATACTGTTTCATAGCAACGACGGTTTGCAAGAATGGATTTCATATTTAATCATTTATTAGGCTTAATCGCTTCAAACTTGAATACTTATTAATTGATATCTTCGCTAATTAAAATCGTATAATTATATCAATTGAAACTAATGAAGCCTGAAAAATTACCTATCTATCGGTACCTGGTTCGACTTTCAGGTCATTGGCGTTCAGGAGAAAGAAGCGTGACATAGAAAGATAGTTAGAAAGAAAGATAGTTAGAAAGAAAGATAGTTAGAAAGATAGTTAGAAAGATACTCAGTTTTTAATATAAGTAGATACTTAAAATTTTTAGGATCAGTTGAGTTTAAAAGAAAAAATTGCTCCAAATATACTTTTGCAATGTGATTATTTATTGTTGGACTGTAATTTGCAGCAATAATTGCATTTAATAAATAATGAAAGACAATATTAAAAATTATTTTTTTTGGCGACTTTTTTACAATTTGGCATTCAATTCTATTTCAGTATATTTACTTCTATCTTATTGCGATATTGCAACGTTCTTTCTAAAGTATGTCATTTCGGAAAATGTATTATTTTGTTTTTGAAGTTAGGAAAGAAAACTTTCTTCTTCTTTTAAACTTTGGTAAGATTTCTGTTGGTTTCTGTGAGCAACAAAATTTTTCTTATTTTTTCTTTTGGCTTATTTTTGTGCACCTATCTTTGGGGTTGCATTCGAATGTCCCCAAGGGGGTGATTTACCCCTTTTATGGGGTAATCAGGGCTTTCAATGCAGACCAAAGTGATATGAATTGGCGCGACCACTTGGCGATATCTCGCCAAGCTTTTGGTCACCAAGTGTTTGACGCCAATTTGGCGACATATCGCCAAGTTGGCAATAAATTTAGCGAAAAAAAATTTTTTTTGGGTTCAATTTGGCGCTATTGGCGATATTTTGCGAAAAATCTACTGAATGATGTTAAAATCGGCGATATTTAGGAGATTAATCTTTGTAAAACATTTTTTTTGCATTGTTTCGTGGCAAACTAGGGATGCAAATGTTTGAATTGTTATCTTACTCACTTCAAGCACTATTTTAGCACTTAAGGCATCTACTAAGAAATTTACACGTAAAAGGAAGTAGTGTAGGGTCCATACCAAATTTTTATATCATACTTTGAAGGAATTATAGTTGAATTATAACTAAAATAGAGTATTTTTTTCTGCTATATCATTTTTTTACAAATGAACTTTTAATTTTATACCACGGGCAAAGCCGTGCGGGTACCGCTAGTAATAATTATAAAATAGTTTAACTACTTGAAAAATCTGAAGTCAAAGGGAGTGAGAACAATACTGCCGTGCTATGCACATAAGTAATAACTGCCATCTGAATTCAAAACGAGAAATATCTGTTCACCTCCATTAATCAATTGTTTCTCATTGATAAATGATCATAAAAAGTTCTATTTAGGTGAACTAAAGGACAAAGAACCTCTTGCTGATCATAACTCAATTTTGACAAAATGTGCGGGTAAAAACTTGTGTGCTTAGCATGACAGAATAAAGAATCTCGATTATCCAGGGGGGGGGGAGAGAAAAAAGAAACGTGTGAATGATTTTATAAAGAAAAATTTTTTTGTTAATTTTTAATATGCAATAAATGGCATTTAAGTACTTTAATATTCATTAGTTAGAGAACACATATCTAAAGATATTAATACAATCGGTAATTATTTTATTGACATATTTGCAAACATAAAATGAGCCCCTCATCCCTGAAAAAAGACCGAAAACGTCCCGGGGCTCCGACAGAACCCTGGTAGTGAAAGAATCTCCTCCCGGTGACGAAACCCGAAGAGGAGATCGCCAGAGACGCGCAGCGAAGAGTGATGCTGGAGGGACGTTTCCTCGGCAACCCAGTCCGATGGGCGATCGGACGCTGAGAGTCCGCATCTTCCGCTGGATGCAGGCTGTGCGGAGGGCCCCGGACCTGTTGCGGCAGCTGGAGGAGAAGGAGCGGATCATCGCCGAGCTCAGGAGCGAGCTCCGGAGGATGAAGGCAGGTGCCCCTCTTGACCCCCTGGTGTTTCTCTTCTCTTTCCTACTGACCCCCCAGGTGTTTCTCTTCTCTCTCTCACTCTGATTTACACCCATGTGTTTCCTTTCTCTCTCTCCCCCTTACATCCCAGGTGTTTCTCTTCTCTCTCCCCCTTACCCCCAGGTGTTTCTCTTCTCTCTCCGACCCTTACACCCCAGGTGTTTCTCTTCTCTCTCTCTCTGCCCCTTGCACCCCAGGTGTTTCTCTTCTCTCTCTGCCCCTTACCCCCCAGGTGTTTCTCTTCTCTCTTTCTCTGCCCCTTGCACCCCAGGTGTTTCTCTTCTCTCTCTGCCCCTTACCCCCCAGGTGTTTCTCTTCTCTCTTTCTCTGCCCCTTACACTCCAGGTTTTTCTCTTCTCTTTCTCCCCCTTACACCCCAGGTGCTTCTCTTCTTTCTCTCTGCCCCTTATACCCTAGGTGTTTCTCTTCTCTTTCTCCCATATACACCCCAGGTGCTTCTCTTCTCTCTCTCTCTGCCCCTTACAACCCAGGTGTTTCTCTTCTCTCTCTCTCTGCCCCTTACACCCCAGGTGCTTCTCTTCCCTTTCTTCTTTATGCCCCAGGTGTTTCTCTTCTCTCTCTCTTTTCCTCACTTTTGGTGTTTCTCTTCTATATACTCGTATCTCTCCCTCCCCCCCCCCTCGTGATCGGCAGGAAAACGGAAATAATGTTGTTGCTGTTGTTACATATGGCTTTATTGGGTAAACATTAATCAATATTGACCCATCAAAGTGCCAATCAAAATTTCAAAAGTGCCTTGATAAAATGGTCAAATTTTTGTTTTCTGAATGCAAATTTCTTGAATTCACATCAAATCTCGACATCTTCTGAAGGGATATCAAACTAGATTCTAGATGAGAATCAAATGAAAAAGTAGGAAAAGTAAAAATTGTTTTACTGAAAAGTAGGAATTTTCATGGAATAAGAGGTTTCCTACTTGGAGGAAGTTTTCCTACGAAGTAGGAAAAAGTAGGAAATGTTGAGCGAACTCTAGTGTGGATACACGAGATGATACCGGAGAGCTATGAGTCATAAAAATCTCGGTATTCTCTCTCGTATATCTCTAACGGTATTCTACGTCATCTCGTTACACAGTCACGGTAAACGCGTCACTGATTGAATCAAAATCATGGGCTGTTCAACTTGGCATCCCAAGTGAAACCAGATATGCTCGATCTGTGGCAAATCAAAGTATAGAGATGGCCACAGAAAGTAATGGAAGACTTTTGACGCCCTCGCTGCGTACGATCTGGGATGATTGTCCTGCTTCAAACTGGCTCCTGGGACTTTGGGAACAATATCATGCGTACCAACATTTTTGACGAACATACCACTGAACTGTCGTGGTTTCTTCACACTATCGGGTCCGTTTGGAATAGTATCGCTCTCTACTGGAATACATTGCAACCGCATGGAACCAGATTGTCTTCAGAGATGAATAGAGATTCAGTTTGGTCATTGATGCCGCTCGTGTACGGTTTTGGAGGCATCAGGATGAACGCCTCAATAGTGCCTTTGCTTTTCCGCGGCACACCGCACCCATAGCTTAGGTGAGATTATAGGGTGCAACGAACACCATATACGGTTACCCCAAATATTGAGCTAAGACAGCCCAGCAGTCTGTTTGTGACATGCTTTAGTCACATGTATTGGTCCTCATGATGGGGCATCCAGGATTTTTTTCTCAACAGGACAACTCACGGCCTCACTCATCAGGAGTGGCATCACCTTCTCTGACCCGTTTGATCACCTGATTTGTAAAAGATTGAACATATTTGATATCACTTGGGATTATAATTTTAACAGCCAACAGTTTTATCTAATAAATGGCACTTTTACGATAACTTCGCAGAGAGATGACGTAGGATATTGCACCAGACTTTTATGTCTCATAGCTCGACCGTATCGCCTTGTGCATCCACGCTAGAGGTGATTTAACTAGGTAATGAGAAACCTCCATTGATGTGGAATTTTCTTAACAATAAATTGACAGTTTGTTTCATTTTGGCAACTCTTTCTGGGGACGAAAATTCACGGCAAAGAATGTTTTCATACTTGTTATTCCTCCCCCAGGACATGGTGGCCGCATCGTCTGTGGACCCAAACTCCCTCGTCCCCCCGGATCGGTTCGGAAGACACGTGCCCCTGTGCAAGAAAAGGGGCGTGTCCGGAGAGAGCGCCCTCTCGCTGGGCATCGAAGACATCCACGTGGAGAAGCATGACAAGGACAGCAGGTAGGAGCTGTTGCTCGGTTCACATCAATCGTGACAGAGACATAATTTTCGTCAACTTTCACTCTTTTTTAACTATACATTCATGCAAATTTAGATTAAAACAATATAGGGTTGGTTCGGGTAAGTGGGCCACACCCCTTAAAACTGAAATACGCATATGGTTTTCACTTTTTTATATTGATCATGTTATATTTCATCACAATGATTGGTTTTGCATATATTTGGGTTTCATGGAATTTTTTTTTTAGATCAAATAACTTATGTCAAAAAAATTTCACAAAAATTTTTTTTTGGCGAGTTCAAGCAGCATTTTTCAAAGAAATGTTTCAAGGTTAGTTTTATTATTTTTTCTACGTTCATTAAGTTTTCTTGTAGAGTTTAGCATGGAGTACGTATTGCAATAGGAGCTTTTAAGCAAAGTATTATTAATAAGGGTTTAGGGGGAGGGGCCCCACTTACCCCGTAGTTTTTCCCTATTAGGGTAAGTGGACCCCCTCATAATAATGATGATTTCAAAATGAAAAGTAGCTCTGATGAAGCAATTCTAAGATGAAATGAAAGATAATGATGCAGACCTAGAAAGAATTGATCCTTTAGCTACAAAAACTGCAAAAGCTGGTAACTATGTATTTGGGAAACTTGCATCAAAGAAAAATATAAAGTACTAGCAGAACCCGGCAGACGTTGTTCTGCTTAGATGTATATTTCGTCTCCACATGGTGTTTTGGATGTAAAAATCTATAAAGCGTTATTGAGGAATGAAAGATTTTAAAAATTCTTAATCAAGCAAAGTTGAAATTACGCACTGAACAATCTACAAATAGGCCACCAATTATTTTTTATAAAAATTAAAAAATACTGAACAATGAAAAACTTTACACATAATTTGATTTTGGATAGGAATTTTATTTACACATCAAGATGAAGTTCTCCACAAATCGTGAAAAGAGATCTTCGTTTTGAAAATAAAATGTAGAGACACATAAAATGTATAATGTGACTGGACCATGAATAGCTCTTTTAAATTAATTAAAAAGGAGAGTGAGAGAGCAGTGAATAGTAATAAAATGAAATTGACATAGTGACTGGACCACAAATAGCTACTTTAAAGTTATAAAAAAAGCACGGTGAACAAAAATAAAGAGAAATGTACACATTTACAATTACGTTGCAAAAATGCACTGGACAGTCCAAAAGGTAGACCGTCAATCGCTCCTCTAAATTAAAAAAAAAAAAAAAAAAAAACACGGTGAACAGAGTAGACCATCAATTATTCCTTTAAATTCAAAAAAAAAAAAAAAAGCACGCTGAACAACAATAAAGAAAAATTCACGTATGTACAATTGCGTTGTAAAAATGCACTGATCAATCCAAAAAAATAGATCATTAATTGCTCCTTTTATTTCAGAAAAGAAAAAAGAAAAAAAGCACGGTAAACGATAAAAGAGAAAAATGTACATATGCACAATTACGTTGTAAAAATGCACTGATCAATCCAAAAAAGTAGACCATCTATTGCTCCCTTAAGTTCAGAAAAAAAAAAGTATGGTGAACAAAAAAAAAAAAAAATTACAGATGTACAGTTACGTTGTAAAAATGCACTGATCAATTCAAAAAAGTAGACTGACAACTGCTCCCTTAAATTAAAAAAAAAAAAAAAGAAAAAAAAACGGTGAACAATAATAAGGAAAAATTTACATATGAACAATTACGCTGTAAAAATGTACTGATCAATTACTTTTTGGCAATCTGAAATCAATTTGAATATTATATTTGGCGGTAAATGTACACCATTTCGTAAGGCGTTAAAATAATTTCCAACATTACGGTATATCATAGCAAATAGTATGGACATGAAAACGAACTATTGATTGAATGTTTGGCGAGAAAATATAGTAACATACTTTGATTGAAAACAACAAAATAGTGTTCGTCTGGAAAATAATGCATGACATCTAAGCCTCTACAAATCTAAAGGAGTTCCGAAATATGAAACTGAATCTCATTTGTTTTTAAGAAAAGATTAATCTGTTAATCAAATACCTTTTTTATCCTTTATACTTGAGATAGTTATTGGGAAAACTTCCATTATTGAGGGCTCTTGGCGCGATTCAAAAGATAGCCAAATTTACGGTAGCAAGCAATTCCAACTATCTGCCAGAGAGTTGAGTTGATACACTAAATACTCGATTGGATTGTTGAAAGCCTTCGAAAATGGAGGTTTAAATTGAAATTACAAATACAGGATCAGGTCTAAATTGAAATAAAAATATAACTACCCATCGGATTTTGTTGAAACTGGTCTCTAAACCTTCCCAGTACCAAAAGGAACAAACGGTGAAAGTTTCTGCCAAATCTCCCTGGTAGTTTCTGAGATCTTAGGGAACACACACACACACACACACACCAACATTCATTTTTATATATATAGATTAAGAAGTTATAACTTTAGAATATGATACAAATAAAAAAATGCTGCTTAATTTGATAGAAAGAATAGAAATAGCTACACTTTTTATTGGTTTGATGCAAGTGATGTTAGAATTATAACTGAGGATGAAATGATAATGTTTCTCCCTCAACAAACTTCAAATAGACCCTGCTATTAAGTGTTTCTTTTTTTTTCCAACCTATATATTTTTTCTCATTTGACCAAAATTGATCTTAATCGACTATATTATGCTTGTTCAACACTAATTTATATGTAAAAGCAAAAAATATGCCTAACGGCTTTTAATGAATTTCACAGACACAATTATTTTGTATTCCACTTTATAATTTTCTGTCATACACATTTAAATGTAAGTAGATATCTCGTTAATGGATACATTTACAAAAAAGTATTTCCTACTAAAATGTTACATACTTTATCAGGTAGGACATGCAAACCCCTTTTTTAGATATGCTCACTTTAAATATAAATAAATGGGGGGTGGCCCACTTACCCCTTCCTAGGGGGTAAGTGGGCCACCCACGTCATTTTTTAAAGAATACGATAGTTAAAAAACATTTAAAGCATTTTTTCAGGAAATAATGCTGAAGCTGTGTTTATTAACAATGTCCAAGATAAAATAAGTCAACAAGTTCAAACTTTTTTTTGCTTTAAAGCTGTTGTATGAGGCTTTGAAAACTAACTGTTCTAAAAAGGGGCACCACTTACCCAAACCAACCCTATATCAAGTCTTACTAATCGTTCACATAAATCGATCATCTAAAGCTTTAGAGTTAGATAACCAATTGTCCGAAGTACTTGGTGGCAGGTAACGTGTTTAGCCGATGGGTAAAGCCAATGTTGCCCTGGGTCTCGATGTCCTGGAAAAAAAGTTAGCTCCGTACCAGTTTGTGCTCTTTTTGAGGCAAGGATAAGCCAATGATCAAACGAGAGAATAATTTGGGAATGCTGAAGTAAAATTTTTCAAACTTTGATTGTGGAAAAATTCGGTTATAGTTGGAGATGCTAGGTTCCAGGAGGTGCGAGGCCGTGTGCTATCGCTCAAGCCTTGCTATGCCTTTGATTCAGTTTCCAAAAGATATTGATCTGTAATGGAAACTTGGAGGACTTTGTGAGCAATTAAACTTGCACCAATCGCCATTATCATACACGGAAGTTATGACCATTATCATACACGGATTGACTGGTATCGTATCCGTGATCTTCCAGGCCTAAACAGTTGGCGACTTTTTTTTTTTTTCATGCATTGCATATAACGTCATACTTTCCCTTTCATTTTCTCGAGGACATTGTCATACAGGCAAGGTTTTGGACTTTTCGTGTACTCTAAATGTGGAATTTGGAGGTACAGAGTTTCAACTAATTTTACGAGAATAAATTCTGCATTTCTGTACCCCTTTTTGGGGAGTTCAGTGAAGGGGGGAGGGTAATCGGCGCAGATTTTGCTTTGAATGCTATTGCGAAACTACTAAGAAAGTAACCCTACTTAACACAGAGCCAATTACCCTTTTCTATTACCCGGAAAAGATGAACGTTGTCAAGGTCCCAGATCAACTTATCAGAGTTGGGCTATATGGGGCTATATGTGTATGCAATGGCGTAGCGAGAAATGTTACGTGAGAGGGGGGGTGCTCATCAGAAATTTTTTGAGATTAAGGTTAGAAGAACATAATTTCAGATCGTTGCATGTTTGTTCTCCCACAAAATTTTGCTGCTTAATTAGAGGGTGGGAACCCCTTTCCTTCACTGATGTGATTACTTACCCCCGCTGTGCATTTATAGGGAGAGAAACCAGTAAATGAATTCTTCTAGTAAGTGAACACCTTGTACACTGCTCGACAATGAAAATGCAACACCAAGAAGGAGTGGTCAGAAATTCATGCAAATTTTACCGTAGACGCACGTCACTGAATTATGCAAATGATATGAAATGCGCAGCTCTCCGACGCACGTGAAGTAAGATATAAGAGAATGAAGTTGAAAAGTGGGCTATGTTCATGTTGGTTTTTCTGCCAGACTAATTATCGGAGAAATTTGGTTTTTGTCTCGAAGGATACGTGTGATAGGAGGAAATGCCATGCCGTCCTCAACGAAGACACTTCCAGCATATAGACGACTTTACAAGGGGTATGGTGATCGGACTGAGAAGGGGAGGTTGGTCCATACGTCAAATTGCAGCTGATACCCACATGGATGCAAGCACTGTGCATCGGCTGTGTCGGAGATGGTTGGAAAGAGGAAATGTAGCCACATTGAGGGGTGCAGGTGCAGCCAGAGTGACGTCAGACCGCTTGGATCGACGGATTCACCGACAAGCTGTGGCGGACCCGCAAGTCACTTGTACGTCGATTCTGCAGCACGTGCAAGGTACCCTGGATGTTCCTGTGTCGACCAGAACCATTTCCCGTCGACTGGTTGCACGTGGCCTGCAATCACGGCGCCCGCTAAGAAGACTGCCATTGACCTCACAGCACAGACTCCAACGTTTGGAATGGTGCCGGACCAGAGCGACGTGGATGGCAGAATGGCAAACCGTAGTGTTCTCAGATGAATCCCGCTTCTGTTTGTCCAGCGATAGTCATCGCATACGTGTGTGGCGTCGACGTGGAGAAAGATCGAATCCGGCAGTAACTGTGGAACGCCCCACAGCGCGACAACGTGGCATAATGGTTTGGGGCGCTATTGCATACAATTCCGTATCACCTCTAGTTCGTATTCGGGGCACTCAACGGCCCAACGATATGTAGATAACGTACTGCGGCGGGTGGCAATCCCCTACCTTCAGGGTCTGCCAAATGCAATTTTTCAACAGGATAACGCCCGGCCTCACAGTGCTCGAATCAGCCAACATGCTCTACGAGGTGTACAGATGCTTTCCTGGCCACCATACTCTCCTGACTTGTCACCAATCGAACATGTGTGGGACGTGTTTGGACGCCGTTTGCAGAACCTGTCACTGCCTCGTTCAGAGGACGAACTGTGGCAAATGGTTGAAAGGGAATGGAGTGCCATCCCTCAGGACACCATCCGCAGGCTTATTGACTCCATGCCTAGACGTGTTTCTGCGTGCATCGCTGTCCGCGGTGGTCCTACTTCTTACTGAGCCGACGCCGTCCTCGCTCTAAATGTTGCTTATTTATTTTGAAATAAATATCACTTATTGTTCCATACTGTCTCTGTCTTCTTACCAAATTTCATTAATTTCTGACCACTCCTTCTTGGTGATGCATTTTCAGTGTCGAGCAGTGTATATTTTTTGAAAAAATAAGGTTTTGAAAAATGTTTCTTAGATGAATCAGCAGAAGTAACTTCTTTCTACACATTTGCGAATGAAAATGTTTGCGAAATGAAAATGAAATGCGAAGAAAATGTTTAGAAAACGCTGCATTTGTTCACTGGTAGGGGTGTTCATTCACTGGGTTTGGGCACTTTTTTCGGTTTAACCCCCTATAAAATCTAATGCAGAACCATAAAAGTTTTCCTTTTTTTATTTTAATAATGCGTATATCATCTGAAGTGTTGTTACTGTCTTGTAACAAATGCTACAATTTTTAACGAAGCTATGAATTTTCAAAGTTGAAAATTGGCTTTAGTGTTCAATCAGTGGTCGGCCTACAATATACGAATTCGTTTCCTTCGCAGGACGAGCCAGCGGATCCGCGAGGCCATCCTCTGCAACGACTTCCTCAAGAACCTGGACCTTCCCCAGGTCCAGGAGATCGTGGACTGCATGCACACCCAGCACTTCGCCCGCGGCACCCTGGTCATCCGGCAGGGGGACGTGGGGAGCCACCTCTTCGTGTCAACAGGTACCCGAAATTTTTGGAAACTGAAGAGCATGGCAATCGGGTTAAGGATCAGGGCCGCCAAGAGAAATGGCGGGAACCCTGTCAGTTTGGTCTCTGAGCCAATAAAACTAAAAAAAAATTTATACTCCTTACTATCCGAGCCGTGCTTCCTAAAGGGCCATACCCTAAGTTTGTGACATGGCTGACATGGCCTCTCGTTGGCCCTGTTCGGGATTTCGGTCAGATCATAAAAAAAATGGTATTATCATGATGCTTCAATTACCTGACCAAGGAAAAAAACTCACAAAGGAATTTCTCATACATGCTAGTTTTAACTGATGGTTTGGAATATTTTTGAAACAGTACTGCAATCTTATATTTTCTCAAATTAAGGCTTTTTTTTTCTCATTCGATGTAGGTACAGTGGGTAACTACAGGTGGGCAGGAGTGGCTCTGGCCAAGGGCGCAGCAACCAGGAGGCGGCAATTCTACTGATTAAAAAAAAAAAAAAAAACTAGAAGGAGAATTGAAAGAATCACTAATTCTCCAAAAACATTATTAATGTTTAGTAACGAATTGCAAGTATTATTGGTTTTATTATCGAAACTACTGGGAGAAGTAGAGGCGACCTGAATTAAAATTTTCTGGGAGGGAAAAATGTTCCACCTGTAGAATGAAATTCCAATTTTACCAAATGATTAAGTACAATCAAACACAAATAGCAGACATGCATATTGCATAGCATCTATTGAAAAGGATCACAGGGGTAACATTAAAATTATTAAACAAAGGGAGACAAAGAATATCGAAGTTGCAATATTGTCTCTAAATTGCTGAATCAATCCATCAAAATTGCAGAGTGAGGAAATTTTTTGCGAGGTTACAGTTCTTCAGGCAAATTGAAAATTTTCTCTCTCCCGAAAATTTTATCTCGGAGAAGTTTGAAGGCTCTTACGCTATAAAAACCTATAGAACCTATGGAAGCACCTTTAGGTTCTTTTGAATGGGAAAACTGTTGGCCTACGAATTCAGTAGATACTGTCGTCCCCGCTTAATCGGGTAACGGATAAACGAATACCCCGCTTATACGAATAAATCTTCTCGGAACCGATGCCCATAGACGCAATGTTAAGGATCCCCGCCTAAACAAATACCCCGCTTAATCGAATATTATTTCTTGGAACCGACAGTATTCGTTTAAGCGGGGCCGACAGTACATAGTTTGTGAATAGGATTTGAAGTAAGGGTTATTCTGTTGCTTTTGCTTGCTTACGTTTTTACTCATTTATGTTCGTTCATTTTCTTATTTTTGCTTTAAGAATTGCATTGTTAAGGAATGTTGGATGTTTGTTTTCACCGCATGGCAGAATCAGAAGTTTGAAAGTAGGTTTTGCGACAGAACCAAACTAAAGAAGTAAAATTGACGGAATAGGAATAAAACGTTTACGGGACGCGGTAAAAGAATTTCTCCTTCTCGCGGTAATTATTTTCAAATTAATATAAAGTGAAAGCTTGTACATTTTTCAGAATTGTTTCCGAGTCTAGCTGCGAGACATTTTGCGAGAGAAATTCACCTCACCCCTTTCCATTAAGAGTTCCATTTCGTCGCTGCACGAAAATCAGACCGTTTATTGGAGCCCTCCAGCAATGGCAGCGCTCGAAACCTCGTTACAAAACGATGGCTGTGCCTCTCATGGAAAAAGAAAGGCAAGCCACATCTGAGAGCGACTTTCAAAAGTGCCCCGTAATTGAGTTGCGAACGAATATAATTATTAATCTCAAAGCTTCCTTCTGCGGCGACGCCATTTTGCATTTTCTTTACCCTTTCGTGTTTTGGGGAGAAGTGGCATACTGCCGTGCTAAGCACAAAAGTGGTATCTGCAGTCGAGCTCAAACTGAGATATAACTTTTGCGCCACCATGTATTTGATTCAGCTAAAACTTTTTCAGAATTTTTTAAAAAATATTTCCATTTTTCAAATGACCATATAATTTTGTATTTAGGTAACAAAGAGCCACCTGGTGGCGATAACTCAATTTTGTTAAAAAGTGCAGATACGACTTTTGTGCTTAGCACTTCAGCACAGTACTGGCTACTTAATCTCTCCTGTGATGGCAGCGCTACAAGGGGGGGGGGAGGGGGAGATCACCATAAATAAATGCTTTCATTCTGAAAATTTCATCCAATGTGTTTTAATTATTTTTAATCTGTCAAAGCAACCCTCGTTATATCGCGCTTTTCGGGGGACAAGAAAAAAGCGCGATATATCCAAAAGCGCGATATAACCGAGGTCATTACAAATAGTTTTCTATCCAACATGCAAGTAAATTAAACGTACATATACATAAAAATTCACTTATTCGCCTTGGAATCTTGAGTTTTATCTAGAAGCATTTTCCAGTAGAGAGTGCTTCATCAGCATTATAGATTTGCTCATCTACCAAGTCTAGCTCAACAATTTTTCGATTCAATTCATCAGGAAAACATGCTGCTGTTGTATCATCGGCCGATCGTTTTTCCCCGCAAATTTGTAATTGGCCTATACCGTGTCTTTTTTGCCACAAAATAAATGAGAAAGAGACCTTTTCTGAGCACCTTACATATTTTCTCAAAAATGGTTTCGAACTAAAAGTTTTTTTTTTTGGGGGGGGGGGGAGACAAAAGAAAAGAGCGATATATCCGAATGAGCGATATAACGAGGCGCGATATAACGAGGGGCTACTGTAATTTGAACGAAAGTAGAGTGCACGTGCGCAAACACGCACAGACATAAAAAAAAAAACAAGTTCATAATAATAATAATAAGAAGAAGAATAATAGTAAATAAATAAAATATGAATTTTAAGAAACGATTCTTTTTAAAGATAAATGCATTGAACATACAAAGATAACAGCTTATAGAATTTAAAACCAACTTTGAACAAGTGGATAGATAGTGGGGGGGGGGGGGGGTGGATAGGGCGCTCGAAAACGCTTTTAAGAAGCTCAAAAAATGCTTGAAAGTTTCAAATCCACAAATCTATTCTAGCTAAAGTTCAGCTGTGACATTATTTCGCTAAATTTATCAACGAATCTAACTTTAGGATTCCTATTACTTTTGATATTTTTTGGCAAAAAATGAAAAACCTGAATCGTCATACATTACAATAGAGAAAGTAATCCGAGAAAGAGAGTCTTTAAAAATGAGACAGAAAAATTCAAGTTTAAAGAGTTACATTTTAAATGGAATTGTAACCACTCTGGAAGTAAGTAATAATGTAGTACAACCAACAAGGGCCGTAGTAGCCTGATCGGTAAGGCGTCGGACTCGTGACCGAAGGGCCCCGGGTTCGATCCCAGCCGGTCAAAGATCCACCGTCTTGATTAATGGTGGCAGGGGGACGTTAAAAATGTCGTGGACACAAAGTCCTTTAAGTGAAACGATACCTCTGGGGGTGCTGGGCCAAGGGATTGCTCTTCCCTTGGTCTGGTTCAAAATTAAGAACAGAGCGCTCTTCAGGGTCCTATCCCGGTTAAACCACGAGTTGTGGTAGGTACGGGGACTGTGAAGTACAACCAACAATAAGCATCGGAAATTGAGATAAAAAAGTTTTTTAAGTCACGAACGTTTCATTTACTAGAGTGCGTTTATTGATGGGTCCGATTGCTCTAGAACTTTATGCAAAATACTGACAGCCCGTTTATGACATCCAGAGGTTTCGTCCTTGTTATGAACTCATCACTTTTGAATGTCGATTGCCGAGCTGGAGGCTGATGTCCTCTCATTGAAGCGGAGGTTATCCTCAAATCGGTAGCTTAATTTATCATATCTGTGAAAGTCTTCAAATAAAGGTCTTCGATTTACGAGTTGAACTATATCGTTGGTTGACTACTGCCGCTGGCGTACTAAAGTCATTTTAGCTAACAGTTGGTCGGTAATCTCAGTTTCAATGAGAGAACATCTGCCTCCAGCTCAGTTAAAGACTATTCTAGATTGATGAGTCCATTACAAGGATAAAACTAGTATGTAGATGTTGTAAACGGGCTGTCGGTATTTTTCATGTAGTTCTTGCAAAGCCCTACCCTGAGGGCGGTAACTTGCTGCTTGATTTGGTGACTGCTGAAAAATTTATAGCATATCAGTTAGGTTAAAACCGTGTTACTAGTCAGTCAGTTTTGATTGACTGGCACCTTTTTAGAAACCAAATATCCACATTAATACAAATACAAGTACAAATACGAATGCGACGACCAGCAACAGGCTCTGGGTTCAACTGGGCTAGTCTTAGTCAAATTAAAGACCCCAATAAAGATCAATGGCCCCCTTAAAGCTATCTGCTGCCTAGCTCCTTACCGCCTCTTCCGGTAAACTGTTCAAAGTTCCCACTACCTTGCTAAAATAGTAATTTTTCCGAATTTCCAGGTTAGCCTGAAATTTAAACAGCTTAAAACAATGACCCCTTGTTCTGCTTTCCGTGCAAAAATCTAACCCCGTAACATCATTCATTTTAATAAATTTAAACAACTGAATCATGTACCCTCTGATTCTCCTTTGCTCAAGACTATACATATTAAGCATCCTAAGTATAGAATCATAGTCTAAATTAGAAAATACGTTTACTAACCTTGTAGCCCTTCTTTGTACCCTTTCCAATAAATTCATATCTTTCTTAAGATAAGGAGACCAAAACTGAACAGCATACTCCAAATGAGGGCTTACCAAACTTCCATATAGAGGCTAAGTGTGCATGAATACAAATCTAGACGAAAATAGCATATCTATCATAGATGAATTATTTCAAAGTGCAGTGGCGTATATAGGTTTTTATTTCGGAGGGGGCCCATATAATCAAGCTTAACCCTTCCCCCCCCCCCCCCCCCACTTTCTTTTTTTTTTCTTTATTACTGTAAGACAAGTAGAAATTTTCAAATTGAATTAAAACATTGTAATTGTTGGAAAAGATAGAAAATTACGAAGTTTTCTCCAAAACTTTTTTCAAAATTGAAATTATTTATGCTACCTTTGATGACGTTGGAGGATCCAGACTCCTCTGGGAACAGTGGTGTACCTAGGGGTTGGCAGTAGTGGCTCTTGCCACGGGCACAGCAGCCAGAGGGGCGGCATTTTGACCGAGTTAAAAGAAAAATAAAAATAGGTACCATGGGCGCCCATATGGGGGCAAGTGGGGGCTCAAGCCTTCCCCCCCTTTAGAAATCACTACACTTCCCTGCTTTTAGTACTGTTTTGTCATCAAAAATATAAAAGTATTTCTAATTCAACTATTAATGAATAAGTTATTAAAAATTTCAAATTGTAATACCTCTAATCTGCACTGAAATTGCTTTTAATGGAAAAAAAAAATCTGCTAAACCAAGGGGAAAATATCTGAGTCCCTCCCCCCTTAAAATTTTGCATATGGGCGCCCATGATAGGTACGAGTTTTTTTTTAGTAGAAAAATATTTTAGAATGGAAACTCGGAGGCATTGGTGACCTCTCTTCAAGGCTCCCCTGACTTTATGAAATGTTTAAGTAGCAAGCTGTAGTTGAGTATACTATTTTTTAGTGGAGAATGAGTGGTTTTAAAAATATTTCTGAAAAAAACCGAAAAAGCCCAGGCTTTTCATCAAAAAGAAAAAAACTTGGATATTTGACCAAAACCCTAGGCAGACTGGGCTTTTCTGAAAAAAAAAAAAAAAAAATAATAATAATAATAAACGGATCTTTTCAAACCCTGGTTTTGAAACAAACTGTATTTGAAATTAAAGCTGTCATGAAAAAAAAAAATTGCTTTGTAACGAATTGCAACTATTATTGGTTTTATTGCTTTTATGTGAAATGATGGGGACAGGTAGAAACGTCTTAAACTAAAATTGTTTGGAAGGAAAAATTCTGAATCTTCCGAAAGATATTCCAGTTTTACCAGACATTAAAATATGAGCAGCATTACACAACATCTAATGATATATGAGAAGAAACATAAGGCATCATTAAGACATTTTGAAAAGAAAAAAGAAAATCAAAGTTGCAATATTGTCTTTATCTTTTTCGCATCAGTTAACAAACATTTTCTGAACAAGGAATTGTTTTTGGAGGTCACAAGGACCTTCCGTGACCTCCTATCAACGTGATTCTGAGGGGGCGCGATTTCTTTTCGCCACGGGCGCTGGACCCCATAGCTACGCTACTGTCTGGGAAACTTACTGAAACTTAAATTCTAAACACGCAATTTCAAGCTATCTTAGTGACGTTAGAGGAATTGAGAAGACTCGGGGTATTTCTCCAGAAATATTTTGACACTGAAGCACAACTCGGGATACATTTCTTCATGATAGAGTGAAAGAACAGAAGATGAGTTTTTTTTTTCTTGAACTGAAGTCTCATTTAAGTTATCTTTGGGAAGTAAAAGTTCAAAGACCCTCCCCTGAAAGATTTTCGATGCATAGATGCGCAATTTCGCGGTCTCTTTGGAGACGTTAAGAGACAAAAAGTGATTAGAGATCTCCCTCCGAAAATTTTCAAAATTGAAACCTTAAGCCATCTTTACTTTAGACCATCTTTGGTAGTAACGTTAGCAAGGACTCTCTAGCGAAATGTTTTAAAAAGTTTTATTTAGGTTATCTTTAATACCGTCAAGAGAAGAAGCAGGGTTCGGGCGCTGTGCCCCGAAATTTTGTGGCATTGAAGCTTCAAGAATGCAATTTTAAAGCTCTATTTTTTGAAACTGAAGGTTCAAAATTTTACTTTTAGCAGAGGTGCCCAGTACCCCCAAGAGCAAAAACTTATCATCCAAGAATTCCACGAAGATTCCTCAAAAAACGAGAGCCACACGTGAAAGAAAAAGAAAACAAAATTTAAAAAACGTCCCTTAAAAATAATTCAATAGCGCCGCTTACGCCATGATTCTTGATAGGAAATACTGCTTTAAGGCTTTGTCTGACAATATTTAGGATAATAAAAGGATTTAGGGACTCTTCCGGAAATTTGTGGGCATAGAGACTGTATTTCGGGAGCTCTCTCTTTTCTAAAAACACATTTTAGAACTAAAGACTATAGAAAAGTAAGGGATATCAACTACCGTTAACTGTTTGAATTTTAAATCTCTAAAATGCCATTTGAGGCAATGTGTTTGACCAAGGTATTGAGGAAGAAGCGGGAAAAGAACTCTCTTCCGAAAATTTTTGGATATCGAAGTCTTGAAACTGCAATTAAATTACACGTTGTAAAATCGAAATTTTAAGATCTCTTTGGACTCTTTAAGTCATAAGCCTTCTTTGAATTTATGCTTGGCAGATATACGGGCCTCGACTTCCTACACTAAACCCGCCACTGAGAGGCACTCAACTCTTTAATTTCACCACTGGTAAAGAGATTGAAAATTACGTGCCCCTTCTAGCTCGGCCGGCTTGTACTTCTACCTCTTTTCGATTTTTTTTTTTTTCAGCTGAAAGCTTGGAAATTATTTGAAAAAACTAAAACTGAAAATGATTGCACTTTATTTTAAATTTCTTGCTGGGAGAAGTACTTACACTTTAATTTAAATATATTGCCGGGGAGTAATGATTACACTTTATTTTAAATTTATTGAGTGTAGCATTATTTTAAAGACTCTTATTTCCTGACTGACTAGAAAAAAAGGGGGAATGAGAAGAAAGAGAGAAACGTAATTTGCTGACTAATAATCTACATGTGTTGAATATTTTTCATTTAAAGATTTCTATTCAAAATGATTAGGATTTTTTCTATGCGTTTTCTAATTGAAATATCTCCCAAGACACGTTCTTTTTTCTCTTGAGTAAAGCGCAAGGGCTCCCTGACCCTCTTGGGTTGCACCACTGCCTGGTGCCATCTAACGAATTATTATTAGCAATAATTATTTATTTATTTATGTATTTCAAGCTAAAAGTATGTAAATAATTTAAGAGTAAACTTAAACCGAATAATAATAACTACCTTTATTAAAAAAAAAAAATCCGATTTTTTTTCGGGGGGGGGAGGGGTATAGGAGGGAAAGACCCTCTGGGGCCCTCCCTTATATACACCTTTGAAAACAATGTTAATAGAGAGTGGGCTTTTTTCTTAAGGATTTTTTTTTTTTTTTGAGCAAATACGACCCGAACACCTACTTTTGAAAAAATCTTTCTCGATTTCAGGGGGGGGGGCGAGCCCCCTCGTTCCCCGTTAAATACGCCCTTGTCAAAGTGGATTCTGTAAGCTAAAATGACCGGCTACGAATAATCGCGTAGCTTGGCGGTCAACCTGTATATACCCTACAACTGTTTACTGACTGAACTGTCCGCGAGCGCGCGGCGAGTAGTTGAGGCTAAAGCTAAAGTATTTGAATCTTTTTTTTTTTAAATCTCTCTCTGCAGAAAACGAGCTTGAAGTGACGAAAGATGGGGAGATCATAGGAAGGGTGAAGCCATGGCGGGCATTCGGAGAGCTGGCTATCCTCTACAACTGCACCAGGACAGCCTCCGTCAGAGGTAAGAGTCTAATATTTATATCTAAATCATTTTCCAGCAATTTCATTTAGGATTTTAAAAAAATATGTATTTTTAAATGTTTAAATAACACATTTTATTGCATGAACCATCTTATTTTATTTGTTAACAAATTACTAGCAGGTATGTCCGTTCTTTTCCAGCTTTGGAGAATTCGGAAGTATGGATGATGGACCGGAAGGCCTTCCACACCATCATGATGAAGACGGGGCTGCAGAGGAGGGAGGACAACCTCAAGTTCCTCAAGAGGTCTCGCTCCTTTCTCTTTTTCAAGCCATCGAGAGGACTCGTTTGATTTGCCTTTGCCGCGGATTTTTCTTTTTGCGCATAGTGATTGGCAGATAGCGAGTCACAAGATCCATTGCCACTGCTTGAAAAATTGTTTTCCAAGCAATGGCAAAACAGTTATACTGCTGGACGAAAATAAATGCTGCACTGTAAAAAATGAATGTTGATTTTACAGTATAATACAGCTAATATTATAGTAATAAACTGCAAAAATGTCTAATTTTACAGTAATAAACTGTAAAATAGCAATTTTACAGTGATAAACTGTAAAATTAGTAATTTGACAGTTTATTACCGTGCATTTTACAGTTTTAAACTGGAACCTCTGCTGCTAGTATTATACTGTTGCTTCTACGGTATAATACAGCTAAATTTTACGGCAATAAACTGTGAAATTGCTAACTTTACAGTAAAGAATTGTAAAATTGCTAGTTGTACAGTTTACTACTGCGCATTTTACAGTTTTAAATTGGAACCTCGGCTGCCAGTGTTATATGGTAAAAACAAAATGTTTCGAGGATCGAAAGGCTATGTTGCGTTTTTTTGAAAATACACTCTGAACAATGGTAAGCAATGGATACATGTAAGCAAATAAAATTTGTTACGTCAAAAAGGAGATGCCATGGGGCCAACTTCATACACCCACTGAACGACAAAACCGAGGAAACAAAAAAGCTGCCACAACTGCAACAATAAAACTTTAAATTTGAATTACTGGCAGTTGAGGTTTTATCACAAACCGCTTCATCTCCCATGTCCTTCAATTGTTTTCACTTACAGTGTGAACCGTGCGTGAGATCAACGGAAAGTTACTTATACAGCAAAAAATGAATGCATAAACTATTTCACTTTGCCCTATCAACTTTGCCCTACGTGCCCTTGACAAATTGTATTGAACATTTAAAATTAAAATATACCTAATATTATCTAAGTAAGACTGCATTAGACATCGGCAGATCTCAGTTAACAGTTAAAATGATAATTTCAAAAACTTTATCATTTTATTGTAACAAGAAATATTTTTGAAAAATCACGAATATTACAACAAAAGTATCACATTTTCGAAATTATTTGTATAATTTTTCGTTGATCTTAGGAAATATTCATTTTTTGACGGGAATCAACTTGATAGGTTTAAGAGCTTAGTTAAGGTATTGCTTAAATAGATGGCACTGCAGACTGTGAAACTATTTTATCATTTCACTTTGGCCCGCTATTTCACTTTGCCCCACATTCCCCTTTCTTTCTAAGATTTGCTCGGACCTGCAACCTCTGTGAGTGAAGCGCAGTGTAGCACGCGGGCAAGTTGTTTACTTTACAAAGACACTTGGCCGGCAGAGAAACGAGCTGTACAGAGTATGCTTAACGAGTCTTTCATTCCGTTATATATCAGCAAGTCACTAAACCCAACGATATCGGATTTTCATGACACTTTCAAAGATCTTACTTTTTGATATTCTAAATTTAGATATAAAAGCATATTTGCTTATCTATCATTCGTAACTGTCATGTTTTTTTGCGCTTGGGTTCTTTAAAAATCCATTGGAAATCATTCAAAATTCGGCGATGGTGACTTTTTGTGTTTGGTTAGTCTCTTAACGATATCTAGTAGTCAAAGTAGGAATATTTAATAGGTTGAAACTTCCCTATTATTTCACTTCCCAGAATTCGCCAACTTAAGTGTATCGTTTCGAAGTTGTACGCTGCAAAAAATGCACTGTTGTTTTTACAGTATAATACCGCCAACCACGGTGCCAATTTAAAACTGCAAAATGCACAGTAATAAACTAAAGCTAGCAATTTTACAGTTTTTTACTGTAAAGTTAGAAAATTTACAGTTTATTGCCGCAAAATTTAGCTGTATTCTATTGTAAAAACCACAGTATATTACTGGCAGCAGAGGTTCCAGTTTAAAACTAAAATGCACGATAATAAACTGTAAAATTAGCAATTTTACAGTTTATTACTGTAAAAGTAGCGATTGGACAGTTTATTAATGTAAAATTAGCAATTTTTACAGTTTATTACTATAAAATTAGCTGTTTTATACTGTAAAAACAACATTCATTTTTTACAATGTAGGGACTCGCTTCTGAAACACCCTGTAAAAGTATTCCCTTTTTTCTTTTTCCAGTGTTAACTTGCTGGAGAAGCTCCCAGACGAGATTCTGACGAAGGTGGCCGATGCCCTGGAAGTGGTGAGTTTATGTCTTTCAACCAGAATTTTCACTCTTACAGCTTGTTAAGCTCCACTACTACATCAACCTGGATGCTCGTGTTTTTTTTTTTTTTTTTTGAGCAATCGCGAATTGCTATTTATCCTCATTTGCCCAAAATTGTATACCCTATAACCAGGTCCCCCTATAAACAGGTCCCTGTGGCACATTTATGTACTGTGGAAGTCGGACTTCACACCTAATGACGGTACAGTTGGAGAAGTGAAGCAGCACATCCCAAGCTGCCAGTTTAGCTGGCACAAAACAACAACCACATGACTTCTCCATTGTCCAATGAGGCAGTTACCCTTTTAGCGCAGAACTGAAACATTTTACCTTCTAGACTCTTTTCTTAAACCACCGCTAGATGGCGCATTCAAGCTCTAGACCTGCGAATGGATAAAATCTCTTCGCGAAACAGCTCCATACAGGCGCTCCCTTAGCTTAAATTTTTGGAAAAGGGAGAAATTCTCAATTTATGGAATGAAACACCAAATTTTACCGAATGACATAACTCGGTTTTGGACGCATAAGTAGTTCTAATGAGAAGCGACCTTCGGGAGTTTGAAAATTGCAATATTACAATAGTGTCTGGAAATTTTCCGAATCTTCAGACAAAACTTGCAAGACAAATTCAACAAAATTAAGCAACAATTCAGAGCAAATATATAGACCAAAGAGACCTCCGGCGACCTCCCATTTGGACGCCTTTGACTGAAATCTGTATGAAATACATTTATGACGGAACATTCCTACTGATGGTGAAGCAATAAAAAAAATGACGAGTTTTATTAGAGATACTCATATCGAATCTTTAAAAAAAAATTAAAAAGCAAATTCTAAACTAAAACGAAAAATGAAAGTTAATTTTTTAAGTGGTTTTCTCTCGAAGTGGAAATTGAATGAGGAGGCAAATCCGTTTTTCGTGAAATAAAAACATGTGCTCTTAACGCAGGAGATCATTCAATCAATCACGATCGCATTAAACCCGCTTTCAATTACAGGGAGAGGAGATCGATTTTCTTTTAAAAAGAATCGCCCGGGAGTGTTTCAGGGAGAATAAACACCCTGAAAAGCTTTTTGATGGAAGTTTTGTCCAATTTAGAAAGTCCTTTTATTTTCTTTTGCACGCAACAGTGGAAATCCGTAGTATCGCTCGTCTCGGAGAGGACATGTTTTCATCTTGCGCTGTTGCACATTTGCTTTACCCTGTTTTCATCGGATGCAAATCGACGAAATAGAATACAATGCTAGCGAAGGAATTCTTCTAAGAATAAGGACTAAAATAGAGCGGGGATTAATGGACTCTGAACCCCCTTGCAAGCCCCAAAACAAGTATCAGAATATGCCTTATTTTTATTTACCACTTGTGTTTTAAGTACCTTTAATTTATTCTTTTACTTTTAATTTATTATTTAATCATGAAAGTAATCATTTTGATTCTGGTGCAAAGTTTAGCATGTTTAAAAACAAAGTCTCATGTATTGTCCGTCCGTAAAAACCGCGCCTAGCACTCGCGAACCATTCCACTCAAAAAAGGGGTGATGGGTAGTGAGTGTTAACTTTCTGAAGTTTTCAATATAAAACTTATCCTTTTGACATATTCAACTAAACTATGTATTTGAAATTAGTATCGTTCTACGTTGTTTGATTAGGCTCAAAATGCCTCTTATTATTCTTCCCCTTATTGTTAGCTTACCTATCACCCCTAGTCTAGTAAGATCAGAAAAGACCTGACGCATGCGTAAATACGCGGAAAGTTTTACCTAAGAAAATCAGACAGTACCTTACCTTTTACTGCGTAACCTTACACAGTAAAAAATGTGTAAGGCTACTTAGAAGCATGTTTGGACGTGAGGCCGCCCTGGGCTTTTGAAACTGCCCCCCCCCCTTGAGGTGTTGAATTTCAGAGTTGTAAAAAAAAAAAAAACTTTTTTATTTACTTACTGGTGTACAAAATTTTATTGAAATGGATCATGGCTTCATTTAAATATTTTAGAAAAAATGAAATAAAATCAATAAATAAATAAACGATAAAACAATTTTGAAAAATGTGTAATGAATTCAGTCGAACTCGTTTATAACGAGCTCGGATCTAACGAGAACTCGGATTTAACGAGGGAAACGAGAATATTTTGTGGGATCAATGTTAAGTCTATGAAACAGAATTCGTTTTTAACGAGCAAGACCCGGTTTTAACGAACAATTTTTTCTGTCTCGCAGTCTTTTTTTCTCATCTTTCTAGTCTTATTCCTGCCTTATTTTCTTTTCTTTTTTTCCCCTGTGGTTCAATATTTTTGTATGGAAAATTCCACTAGCATTCCAGTGTTATTAAATAAAGAACAGTATTTAATTCAATTTATTGATGTAATTCTCGCGGCCGATCCGCCCTGCTGTCTAAAAAAAAGGCTTCAATTTGCATGGAAAAAGTGCCGCCCCCCTTAATCGTGCCGCCCATGCGTAAATACGGCACTGAGGCTACTATTGTTAACGGGATTAACGTTACACAACTTTTGGAGTAAGCTGTTCCGATTTTGTGAGAAAACTCTCATTGTTAGAGGAAAGTTCCCCGTAACCAGAGTAAAATTACACCAAGCGTTAAAATTACAGAAGCTAATATGTAATAGAGGAGGAGCATGCAAAACGGTACGCTGCTGTTACGCAGGCGCAAAAGTGGTATCTGCAGATGATCTCAAACTGAGATATTGTTGTTTAAAGTTTTGAGCCTCCATGTATCTGATTCAGGAAGAACTTTTTCAGAATTTTTTAAAAAAATATTTCGCGTTCTCAAATGACCCTATAACATGGTATTTAGGTAACATACATCACAAAGAACCATCTGGTGACAATAACTCAATTTCGTTAAAAAGTGCAGATACGACTGGCAATACGGATTTCACCTCACGAAAAATTGGAATAAGCAAAGTTCGAGAGTGAAAAAGAGTCTGTCACTTTTTCCTCACAGAAATCAATTCAACTTTCTTCGTGAAGTCGGTGTAATTTATGAAAGTTGATTCAACTTTTCATTGTTTAATTACTTTATAGTAATTCTTCATAACGTACAGCTTTATGTTCAGTAAATAGTAAAAGTTTATTTCTGCTAAAAAATATAATTAAAAAAACATATTGTATCTTTATGTACATTATTATACGTTTTGTACAAACATATTATACAATGTAAAAAATGAACCGTTGTTTAAACAGTATAATACTGGCAGCCGAGGTTCCAGTTTAAAACTGTAAAATGCACAGTTACAAACTATAAAAATTAACAATTTTACAGTTTATTACTGTAAATTTAGCAATTTTTACAGTTTGTTAACTATAAAATTAGCTGTGTTATACTGTAAAAACAACATCTATTTTTTACAGTGTACAGCCACTTTCTTTAATTAAATATCACACTATTTTCCTAAGCGGCAATTTCTTGGTTATTTCTGAAAACAAAGACAATTTAAAAATTCGAAATACTTATGGGGTTCGAAGTACCCTACCATATCGCATCACTACGATTATTGAAAAAAATAAATAAATAAATAAGAAAGAAAGAAATAATGTTTTGAGTTTGAGGAAACATAGAGACAGGTAAAGCAGACTGTTTGAAGTTTTGAGTAAAGCGTGTACAAAGCTCTAACTTCGGGTGGGATTTCTTTGAAAAGTTTTTCTAAATGGTAGTAGCACTCTCGCCCCGAAGCAGTTGGGAGTTTTTCCTACAATTTATACTAATTATCTCCAAATTTTCAATGTTGGCATTTCCACCCCTTTGCTTCTGGAAGCATTATGTCTTCTCTCAGCATGTCATTGTTCGGAGCAAATATTTGCGGAGGAGAGCTTCAAGATTGAAACCATAGGAGGAGGACAGAATCAGATCTTCATCCAATCGATACAGAAGAAGTGGCGGATTCGAAAATTCTAAAATCACCGATCTAGAGGAACGAGTCTTTCTTTCTTTTTTCTATTACAGAAGAAGTGCTTTCCTGTTATGGTTCACAGGTTTTGGCTTTTAGATTCCAATGGAAATGGATGTAGACTATTTTGGGAACTCCTTCTCGCTTTTCGCTCATGAGTATTGAAGAGGGAGATAGTCACAGCTCATTCAATATTGCAGGGGTTCTCAAACTTTACTGATTCGGGGCAATCTTTGAAAACTACTTTACGACTTGAAAACAAAAAGAAAAGGAACATTGCCGTTTTTCGGCCAAACCTTATATATACAAACACACACTAACAAATATCCAATTTATTTATGCAGGATGTTCGAGAAATATATTTACCATTCTAAACATTAGTACACTGCTTGACAATTGCTACGAACAAGTGGTTTATGCGAAATTGCACCTCAGATAGCTGACCAATGAAAGTAAATTTAAGTTCAGAGGTCGTAGTAGACCAAGAATCGTTATCTGTATAAAGACTGCATTTCAAACCAAGATTCCTTAGAAAATTTGCGCTGTTTGATCTTTGGCGAAAATAGCATTAGATGTCTGGCCACTGGACCATTTCCTCTATTTTTTTAAATTTTTACTTTATTAATGCGGTGACATCTGTACCATTTTGTTTGTACTATAATAACGGCACATCCTACCTGCTAAATATGTACTTAGTTCTGTTTCTTCAATCAAAGTTTATTCTTAATTATTCCAAAACACGCAATTGTTCCTTAGTAATTGTCAAGCAATGTAGAAAACAGCATTAAACAAGTAAAATGAAATGAAAACTTTGCTGTAGAAAAATTAAGAATTCTGAAAGTTTTCTGGTGTTAACTGCCTGAAGTATGGTGTGTAATTTGCTAGTCATCGATATCTATAAGATCCATGTTTAAAAAAACTTTCTGGAAAAACAAGCACGTACCGTTCTCTTGTTAGTAATTGACATTTGTCCCCATTCGGACGACATAAGGACGGTGAACCTTTTACTACAATGAAGAGGATGTATCGTTTTCTAAAAAAAAATTCT
Organism: Uloborus plumipes; assembly: GCA_038373865.1. Lineage (NCBI taxonomy): Eukaryota > Metazoa > Arthropoda > Arachnida > Araneae > Uloboridae > Uloborus > Uloborus plumipes. The sequence goes on from JAXGGA010005523.1 coordinate 61,925, forward strand.
CTCTTTTATTTTAGCATAAATATCCGTTTTAAGTGCTCCCGAAGTAATATCAATTAGCTTTTTTATGCTGTATAAGCGAGTAAAATTAAGAACGAAGTCGAAGCTATGTGATTATTTAACCCATTAATGCCTGACATTTTATTTTTCAAAGATATTTTGTATACTAGTTACAAACAGTGTTTAATGGACAAGAAAAATAATAAAAAAAATATTATGTAAAAAATAATTGTTTTATTAAGGAAAGAAAAATCGTCCCTTAAAAGTTACGATAGACCCCAGCGGGTACGTACTTGTTTTACTAAAAAAATTTTCTGCCTACGATATAGTATTTAAAAAGACATTTTATAAGAAGAAATAAAATCAGCAATGAACATAAACTGGGAAGCTGGGAATCACTTTGAAAACTTAGCTTTTTTCCTTGAGATTGTGAACGATGTCATTTTTGATAAAGATCATATTAAAACTGCTACGGAACACACTTTACAATGGTTATGTGCTGCAATCTGTTAATAACAAATCGAAACAATACCAAGGTACTCATTGAACACTATTATTTGGTTGAAATGTTCATTTTGGGGAAATTTATATCCTTTTTTGGACCGTCCCTAAAAAGGGACGCTAGGCATTAATGGGTTAATATTGGAATGGAATTTGCAGCAGTAAATGCTTTTGGTTAGCGGAAAAGTAAACACGACAAGCTTTACGTTCTTTATTGCAACCCCACTCTCACCAATTTTTAATTAAAATGAGCTATCTGAATCTGAGGCGGTGCAGTTTTTGACCAATGCCTGTTCGAAGAGTTAAAACCAAGGCCCACCCACTTTCTTAGAATATGATCTGTCCAATAAGACATCTGCCTCGACATCACAAAATTAAAATATTTTACCTCTTTGGCTATTTTTTTTTAATTGGGTGACGTATTCAAGCCATGCCAGAAGAACCAATAACACATTTGCGAATCCGTTCTTCAGTTTTCCTCTACCTATCACCACTTCATAAAAATGAAAAATTCTAAAAGAAGGAGGAGTCAAGTGCCATCTCTTCAAAGCTAGACTATATTGTAGTTTAAAAGACGCGACGGCAAGATTCTGCCTCGGTGTGAGATGTCGCGTAATGGATATCTTTAAAGACATCTGGACGGTTTCACCTAAGGATTAATCATCGGAAAGATTGAGGATTGTCGAAGTGCGATAAGTCTTTTGTGGATTTCGGCATTGCTCATAGCATCGTTTCTTGACTTGAAGAGCGCATTTCCACTTACCGACACGACAGAGATAAATCGTACACGATTGTCGTCAGCCGATATTGAATCACGCAAAATGCATTAATACAAAGCTATGCGCTTTTCCACCTTCTGTTTCAAGGACAATGGTGACGTCTCTGTTCGAACGATATCATTTGTCAGACCATTCGTGTCGGATGGCATCCTTCTCGCCTTTAAAATCGTTACAATATTCATTCATCTGTTTACTTTCTTCGAAGAAGGAGCAACATATAGCAATGGCACTTAAATTTGGCATCTCTGCATTAATAAAATACAAGCTTCAATTTACGCCGGACCCTGTATTTCTTGAGATATTTCGCCCCACTGTTGATAACTTAGAAGGGATACAATAAGGCTATATTATAAGTATACTTAGTTTCATTTTTAATCCTAATTATATAATAATGAACGTGAACAAATAAGTCGGGAAGGATCTTTGCTGAAGACCTGCGATGCTACTCGTATGCAACATTCGGTGTCTCCAAGATTTAAAAAAGAAATGCAGAGGGAAATTTTTCAGGCAGGGGCTTATAGCAATGTAGTCGATACTTTAATTTTACCCCAACAAATAAGCTGAAAAAAAGAGAGAAATCCAGGAAAAAAGTTTTAGATATACACTGGTGGAAAAAAAATCCCAACACCAAGAAAGACTTGTGTTAGATAAACGAAATTTGGTCGGCGTGTTTATACAACTGAAAGATGACATCGATTGAAATTTCGCGTTCCGCGCATAAGTGTGGCGCAGCTGGCGTCACTCAGAACATGCAAATAAGGCTTGTTTTAAAAGCGTGTTGTGAAGCTCCTGTGTACTATTTTTCCGTGAAATTTGACGAATTGCGTTCATGTTAGCCAGGAATGCCTTTAAGAAGACGGAGAAGCCATTATCAACAGTTCACCGAGTTTAAACGAGGTCGTACAATTTGGCTACGAGAAGGTGGATTTTCATTTCGCGATATTGCAGAAAGACTTGGGTGGGAATGTTTCCACCGTGTATGATTATTGGAAGCTATGGGCAAGGGATGGTACTACCTCAAGAAGATCGAGTTCCGAGCTGCCACGTGGCACGACTGAGAAGGAAGATCGCCGAATATTGCGTACGGCTGTGGCGCATCGTACTGCATCTGCGGCTGATATTCTAACTGCAGTTGGTACCGTCGTGACCCAAGGAAAGGTAAGAAACTGTTTACTTCAAGGACAGCTCCGAGCCAGGCAGCCTGTAGCCGGTATTCCATTGACTGCAAACCATTGCCTTTTCCGACGGCAGTGGTGCCGCGACAGAGCTCACTGGAGGTCGGAGTGGAGATCTGTTGTAATTTTTGATGCAAACAGATTCTGAATTAGTGCCAGCGGTGGCTGTATATTGGTCAGAAGGAGGCCAGGGGACCGCCTGCATCCAAGCGGTCTACGGCCTAGACACACGGGACTCACACCTGGAGTTATGGTCTCTGGAGCAATTTCCTACGACAGCAGGGGCATTCTTGTGGTTATCCCAAACTCACTGACTGAAAATTTGTCGTCAGTCTGGTAATTTAACCAGTAGTACAGCCCTTCATGAGTAGCATTCAAGGGAGCATTTTCCAATAGGATAACGCTCGTCCTCACATCGCTGCTGTAACGCAATGTGCTCTACAGAGTCCTGACATGTTACCATGACCTGCAAAATCACCAGGTCTGTCTCCAATTGATAACGTATGGGATATCATGGGATGGCACCTCGAGCATCATCCACAGTCAGCAATGACGGTCCTAGTATTGACACAGCAAGTGCAAAAAGAATGGAACTCCATACCACAAAGTGGCATTCGGCACCTGTATGACATAATGCATGCACGCTTGCAGGCTTTCCTTCAAAATTCTGGAGGTTACACCCGCTATTAAATTAACATAATTTCACATTTGCACAGCATTTTCTTGAGCTTAAATTAGCCAGTGATCTTGTACATTTAATCAATTAAACATGTTAACTAGACAATTGCATTACCCAAATTTCATTACTCTACAGTAATTTTTTCTTGGTGTTGGGATTTTTTTTTCCGCCAGTGTATTTTAAGGGGAATACCCCCATGAATATTCCTCCTTGCAACAAATTTTCAAGTTTTTATTATCGTATGCAATTCCTACGAAATATATTCTAGGCACATCAGCCAATGAACGTAAACAAAATAATTCTAATCCTCTTCAGTGTTAACGAGAGCCCGAATTTTTAACCTATTAAAAATGTTCCGTGACGGGTAAAAAAAGATCGAGAACCACAGAAATAATGTAAAGTAACAGAAAAAAATAAAGTAAAGCTCCTGTTACCGCGAAATCTTTTATTGAGATACAGGTTTAATGAGAGATCAGTTTCTTCAGCAGTCGTAGAAATTCTTCTTTTCCAGATATCATTTCCGTCAAATAATACGCAACGGGTAGGAAAAAATCGTTCGAAACGCTGGCGTCTTGAAGAGGATCAACAATGGGACTTGATTTGGTCCGGAGAGATTTCATTGAGCCTCTTTCCTAAAGGAATATTTTCCTCATACAGCTTGATAATAGACAGCGAACAACTTTTTTTTTTTTCCTTTTTTTGCTCCTCTGCTGGCAATCGATTGTATTGAAGTTTGCTAGAATTTCGTTTCGAAATCTTCGAGCAAGTTTCTATTCAGGTGCGACTCAATTCATTTTTCAAAGGTATGATGTATGTTTGCATCTCTTATAAGGTAGTTTCGAAAATCGGAGTCTCAAAAGTCTGCGGTGCCGTTTAATTCGAGGGGCTTTATTTGTAGTTCCAGGGACATTTGTAATAGCTAACAGGTAGTAACTTTAAAGTAAAAATTAAAAAAAATCCTCCTCTTATTTCTAAACTCACATTAAGATGAGCTTCGCGGTTCAGAACACATACAAAGTATGAATACATTACAAAAATTTCTTGATGACATGGGAAACTAGGAAAAAGAAAAGTTAATCCCTTCTAGAAAAAATACCAGACCCATGGATTATCTATCCAATTTTAGAATTTCCGGTATCGCATAAAACGCCTTCTCCGTTAAGCAAACGTTAAAGGTAAAGCTAGACCACGGAGAGATGGCGCGTGACCTAGCGGTGGAAACGGGCCATTTCATTTTAAAATAGGTATGATCAGTGAGGAAATTAATTTTTTACGAACTTGAAGATCAATAGCCCTCTTAAAGCTATGTACTCTATACCGCCTCTTCCGGTAAACTGTTCTAAAGTCCCACCACCCTGCTAAAACAGTCATTTTTCCGAATTTCCAGATTAGCTTGAGATTTAAACAGCTTAAAATAATCACCCCTTGTCCTGCTTTCAATGCAAAACTTAAATCCAGTAATTTCTTTCATTTTGATAAATTTAAACGACTGAATCATGTCCCCTTTGATTCTCCTTTGCTCAAGACTACACATATTAAGCATTCTAAGTCTGGAATCATAGTTTAAATTTGAAAATCCATTTACTAACTGTGTAGCCTTTCTTTGCACCCTTTCCAATAAATTAATATCTTTTCTCGAGATAAGGAGACCAAATCTGAACAGCAAATGAGGTCTTACCAAACTTCTATACAAGGCAAAAGAGCCTTCTCAGATCTGTTTGAAATAGATCTATTAATGAACCCAAGCATATAGCAAATGTTTATACTTCCGTGCGGTTCACTATCATTTTACACCCATATTTCCAAGAATTGATGCCTAGGTTTCACTTTTGATAGTAGTTTCTCAACTTCTTAACCCTTCATCACTCGCAAACCCACTTCCCGCCAGGGAGAAATAGATCAGCCTTCTATAGACCTCTCGTCAGTTTCCTCATCCCTCCTACACTTTTCGGGCTGCAGATGGACCCTAATAACCCGATTAAATCAGGAAAACAACGTAAATAAAAGCACAAAAGGAATGAAATGGGATTATTGGTTTCAGTGGGAATATTTTATCAATGAATAAAATTGCGACGAAAATCATTGGAGTAAAGGTAAACGGATCGGAGGGAGACAAAGCCAAGAGTAACGGATTTAGGAATATCCGATTAAATAAACAATAGAATAATTCATCCCGGTGTTGAAATAAGCCGAATTAGAACGCTCCGGAAAAGATAAAAGTAAGAAGGTAGTGCGAAACTAATTAGCAAAATAATTTTGTGCAGTGGCAGAGAGGTGGTACCCCATGCGCCTGCAGTGCGTTTAATTAAGGTGTTTTCATATCTTATGATCTTAGGTCAATTTTCACTTCCTAATAACCTTAGCATGAATTTAAGGTAAGATTTTTATAGCGCCAAGGGGGCACAAAATTATTAAGGCTTTTGCATTTCTAATTGGACCTAAAAATAATCAGGCGCTTGCTCGCTACCTTGGGACTAAAGCCTTACTTTGGCAACAAAATACTAGCGAATTAAAATCCTTAACGGCAACAAATAATTATTAATAAATTGATATTGTTTTTATGAACAAGCCAATTCTATTTCGCTGCACTTATTTTGTAATGTAAAAACGAACCAAAGTTGTCACATAGTTTTCCATATCGCAACTTTATGAGAAAAGCAAATGTACATACAACCAGGGCATGGTCCTACGGCCCCTTCCCTTTTAGGGGAGTTCAATAGTTGAAAGTGTTTTAGATAAAGGCTGAAACTGCAGGAGACCGGGAGATCTCCCAAAGAGTGGCAGCCTAAAGCCCCTGGATATCTTGATCAGGTCCTACATGCACCTATTTGCAAACAGGATCCAAGTTGGCGATTTGAAGGCTTTATTTTTAGTCTTCCAAAATTTATCTTCCGTTACTTTTATTCGGTTACTTTAAAATATCAAGTTTAGAAATTTTGCGTCGTCTCCATGGAAACCGTACGAAAGAAAACAACTCCACTCTTTTTTTTATGCACTGCTGTTGAAATTTTTCATTTATTTTATATGTTTATCGAACGAGGCTTATGCTTTTACTTATATCTTCATGTTTCAGTTATTTCTCAACGTTTTAACAAATCTGGTCACATTAATACAGCAAAAATTTGTAAGGTTGTGCTTTACTCAAGTTGATTTTTCAACAGAACAATAGTTTACGCGCAAAGCAATTTCAACCGTTCTCATGTAACCATTGTTGCAAAAGCTAAGTGGGGGGAAAAGTCCATAGCGTCGCAACTATGACAACCATCAGGGGAAACGTGCAAAGAGGGGAAATCAATTTTACTTCGAGCCGCCTTCTCTCGTTACGCAGGGTCTAATAGCTGTTTTTTCTTCCGAACAGGATTTCTATCCGTCTGGGGAATACATTGTGAGAGAGGGTGCTACTGGGGACACCTTTTTCATTATTAGCAAAGGAAACGTAAGTAAAACCCTTGTTTTTTTTTTTAATTTTACCTTACATTTGCTAGTGTATTGCTTATAAAGTTAAATTTAAGTACCTGACAGCAATTTTACAACGATTGTTGCAACATGGGAGATGTCTGCTATGACTAGTATATTCGTGAGTACACTTGCATGCTTTGAAAAAAATATCTTTTTTACGTAATAAATATTTTTTTAGTGATTTTTGAGTAAAAAAAATTTTTTCATAATGTTTTCAGAAAAAATTATTTTTTGATATTTTGGTAAAAAAATAAGTTTTTTTTTCTTTTTGCTAATATTTTTGAGCAAAAAATATCTTCTTGTTCATTTTTTTCAAGTAAAAATTTTTTTTTTCACTCATTCTTTGAATTTAAAATAAATTTTCCACTCGTTTTTTGAAGACTTTTTTTTTCTAATTTTTTTGCATTTTTTTTTTAGTTCGGATACAGCTCCCCCCTCCCCCCCTCCACGTACAACTCTGTCGGCGCCCATGAATATATTAAACGGTTTTTCCTTGATGGTTTCATGTAATAAATTTCGGCTCTAAGCATTGTCTTGTTTGTTTTGTTAATATCCAGTTCTTGCTATTTATACTGTCTTTTGTTCGAAAGTGTTGCTTTTATCCGATGACTCTTCATCCTAAAGCTCACACCTCTTGCATTGAAAAAGAGGCTCCTTGTAGCCTCGAAACACGTGTCTGCGGTATACCTGCATATTTGTGCATCTCTAACGTTGGAATAAACTTCACATGTGGTTTCAGATCAACGTGGGTTTGTCTGTGTCAAAGGACGTCATAGTGAAACTGACAAATCACACGAAAGAAAATTTTAATCTCATGGTGAAATTAAACGAATCAGTACGAGAGCGTGTTTATTTAAATCATACTCAACCAATACCGTGCGGAGAATGTTCATGACTAATTTTTCGTCGCGGAGGGAATGTATGTATGGTCGCCACAGGGTTGCTTATTCATTAAAGTAATATGTAATAAAAAACAGGGAAAAAAAACCTTTTTTTTTTTTTTTTTTTGACGCAAAAACAATTTTTAGACTACGTTTTTCGTCAGAAGCCGGCACCATAAGCTTTAAAATGAGGGGTAAAACATGGAATTTGATAAATAAATGAGAAAGTTATGGTGTATTAAAGAAAATGAGCTATAGAGAAACCAATATATAAGATACTAGAGTTACCCGCCACGGCTTTGCCCGTGGTAAAATTTTTACTGCTGTCGATGTATCCATAATAGTCTAAGAGCCCATGAGTGCCAGACCTACGTCATTTTATAAAGGCACGAAATTTTTCTGCGTAAGCACATCACAGCATGTACGAACGGTTCGCTATTAGTTAAGCTGAGTCACGCTGGCTTTGGCGGGAAATAGGTAGCAAAGGTACGTAAAACTGCTGTTAAAAAACGTCATAGTATAAAGCGTAATTTTTTAATATGTTGTAAGGGGTACTATTAGAAGTTACACCTTACAATGCCAGACACTTTGCACGCTGGCCTTGCGCAGCCAGACACTTTGAAGTTGGTAGAAATGTAAGCAAATTTACGTCATTTTATAAAGCGTAATTTTTTAATATGTTGTAAAGGGTGCCAATACAAGTTACACCTTACAATGCCAGACACTTTGCACGCTGGCCTTGCGCAGCCAGACACTTTGAAGTTGGTAGAAATGTAAGCAAATTTACGTCATTTTATAAAGCGTAATTTTTTAATATGTTGTAAGGGGTGCCAATACAAGTTACACCTTACAATGCCAGACACTTTGCACGCTGGCCTTGCGCAGCCAGACACTTTGAAGTTGGTAGAAATGTAAGCAAATTTACGTCATTTCATAAAGCGTAATTTTTTAATATGTTGTAAGGGGTGCCAATACAAGTTACACCTTACAATGCCAGACACTTTGCACGCTGGCCTTGCGCAGCCAGACACTTTGAAGTTGGTAGAAATGTAAGCAAATTTACGTCATTTTATAAAGCGTAATTTTTTAATATGTTGTAAGGGGTGCCAATACAAGTTACACCTTACAATGCCAGACACTTTGCACGCTGGCCTTGCGCAGCCAGACACTTTGAAGTTGGTAGAAATGTAAGCAAATTTACGGCATTTTATAAAGCGTAATTTTTTAATATGTCGTAAGGGGTGCCAATACAAGTTACACCTTACAATGCCAGACACTTTGCACGCTGGCCTTGCGCAGCCAGACACTTTGAAGTTGGTAGAAATGTAAGCAAATTTACGTCATTTCATAAAGCGTAATTTTTTAATATGTTGTAAGGGGTGCCAATACAAGTTACACCTTACAATGCCAGACCCTTTGCACGCTGGCCTTGCGCAGCCAGACACTTTGAAGTTGGTAGAAATGTAAGCAAATTTACGTCATTTTATAAAGCGTAATTTTTTAATATGTTGTAAGGGGTGCCAATACAAGTTACACCTTACAATGCCAGACACTTTGCACGCTGGCCTTGCGCAGCCAGACACTTTGAAGTTGGTAGAAATGTAAGCAAATTTACGTCATTTTATAAAGCGTAATTTTTTAATATGTCGTAAGGGGTGCCAATACAAGTTACCCCTTACAATGCCAGACACTTTGCACGCTGGCCTTGCGCAGCCAGACACTTTGAAGTTGGTAGAAATGTAAGCAAATTTACGTCATTTTATAAAGCGTAATTTAATATGTTGTAAGGGGTGCCAATACAAGTTACACCTTACAATGCCAGACACTTTGCACGCTGGCCTTGCGCAGCCAGACACTTTGAAGTTTGAAATAAGGTAAGCGCATTTACGTCATTTTATAAAGCGTAATTTTTTAATGTGTTGTAAGGCATACAATCAGAAGTTACACCTTATGGTACTAGACACTTTGCATGCAGGACTTGCACGGCCAGACACTTTGAAGTTGGAGGCAAAGTGTACGCATATTCACGTCATTTTATAAAGCACGATTTTTTTTTCTAATTTTGTAAATATTAGGAATTATACTTTATTAGGAATTACACATTGCAATATGTTAAACATTGCATATGTTGGCCTTGCGCAGCCAAATACTTTAAAGTTGGTAGAAAGGTAAGCATTTTTACGTCATTTTTTAAACCGTGATTTTGTACTATATTGTAAAGAGTACTATTTGAAGTTACTTTACATTACAATTCCTGACAGTTTGCACGCTGGCCTCGCGCAGCCAGGCACTTTTGAGTTTGAAACAAGGTGAGCGCATTTACGTCATTTTATAAAGCGTGATTTTTTAATATTTTGCTGCGGGTACTGTTAGAAGTTACACCTTACAATGCCAGACACTTTGCATACTAGCCTTGTGTTGCCGTAAATTTTAAAGGGTGTCTGACGGCAACCCTCCGCCAGACAACCCTAAAATTGGAAAAAAGGAAACTGCATTGTCCTTTTATGAAACCTGAATTTTACTAACATTAGTTCGTAAAATATTTGTCGACGTTTCCCAAGAAACCGGACAGTTTCGAAGTGTTAAAGTTCTGCCTGACATCGTCGAAGGTTAGATGGAAATTCGCGAGCTTATCACATAAGCAAAAATGAGTGGCGAAGTTTGGTGTATCAGGTACCTAACTACTTAGAAAATATGTATAAACGTTTAAAAAAGAATAATTGCGGTAATTTCAAATTTAAACATTTCTTATTAATATATTAGAATAAAAATTATATATTGTGATAAGTTTAATAAATGTACTAAGCTATTATTATTGATTATGAACATAGTAAGAACATAGCTTCAGTAATAAAACACTTAATCAGCGCATAGTTATTTTTTATTGATGGTAATGGTTTATAGAAATATGCTTTCATCAAAAATCTTATCAAAATTATCATTATATTTGTACATTTATGTATTTAATCATTTTCATTATTGTATTCGTTCTGTTCATTTTCTTCATCACTGCTACTCCAGCTCGTGTCCTCATCATTTTCCTTATCCTCTTTATCAGTTTCTGTAAATATATGAACTGCGTTTTACAATCCTGAATGGCTACGGCAGTAGTTTCCAAACCGTTTTAATCTAATGATCCCTTTTCATTCAATAAATAATTTATCAACCTTAAATTTCATGAGAATCTTATTTCATAAATGCATTTCTAGCGGTATAATTAGTTTAAGATGTTAAAAAAACCACATCCATAAAACTCGCTTTATAAGCCAATATTATTCAGTTATAATATTTATATGAGTAGTTGTTTAGATTTATTACATTAAAAAAAGCTTACAAAATTACAGATGAAAAGATCTTCACTATACTGGCAAAAAGTTAATACAATGTTAATGTGATTGGTGAGCTGAAAGCCCGTATAACTATATGCATGCTCTATAACTATATTTTTGAACGCAAATACTTTCTAAATCTTATGCTATTGAAAATAAATTTCTTTCGTAATGCGGATGCTCAAAGCTAGAACACATAGAGATGGCGCTTTTCTGATTTTTATTTTCTGCTTCGGATTTGACATTTTTTTTCTTTAACAATTTTGGTATCAAATGCGCCCCCCCCCCCCTCTCCTTACAGTTATCCTTTGCTCCCTAAAGAGGTTCGTCCCCCAGATTGGAAACCACTGAGATAGATTTATGAAGAAATGATTTGAAATAACAATGATATATACCTGTTAGAGTTTGAAGCGAATCACTGACAAAGTTTGGTAGTTGATCTCCATCAAACCATTTGAAATGGTAGGTGTTCTGATCTCGAAGCCAACCGTTTTTTTCTGGCCAATATACACAAGGGTTCTTCATGTGAGCCTTATTCCAAACAGATGATACGTAGTTTGCTCTCAAAAATTGCTGCAATAACTCCCTTTTACAGGGTGGTAAATTACTAGCATCGAATTTTCTTAGTTTTTTGAGGTCAAAAGCTTCGTTTAGGTCTGAAACCGTATATGTGTTGATGAAAGTTTGGACACGGGCGGCATCTACATCTGTTATCCCATCCATATTATATACTTCACATATAAATTTTTGTATTATGCTGAAAATGTGTTGTTGCTCATCTATATTTTCAATAGTTTCCCTATCTCCAAACCGGATAAAAGCTTCTTGGTATTCCAGTCTTTTTATCAATAGTTTAAAAGGTTTTAGTTTCCCTTTTCTGAAAAAGGCAGGATTAAAATCACACCCTGTGATTGCATGAAATCCGGGCAAGCTTCTACATATATTTTCTCCTAAATTTTGATGTATCTTTGTCAGGTCTATGTATCTCAAGTTATTTCCCGTACCTGCAAGCATCCAAACTCGGGAACCATCTTGTAAGTGATGCATATTGCCAAGCATTATTGCGGCAATATCAGTATCGACGCTTCTAATGACTATGTTTGCTGAATAATCAATTTTGCATGCATGATAGATTATTTTTGTGTCTGCTTCTTCGTGCTCTGGGCATGATAAATCCTCAACTACAGTTGATACTACAGTGTTGGAATCATTAACAGCAAATGAATGGCACTGCCTAAAATTTATGTGGATTTTTTTATTTCCAATAAATGACACCACCTCATCAGTGGCCCAATGCTGGATGAAAAAATTTACAAGAGCCTGTTTAAAATTTAAATTTTTCAATTCTTTTACAAAATCACTTGGTCGAGTTTGGTCGGGTCCGGTAATAATGTATTCCAACTGTGCTGATTCTAATCGTTGGGATCGTTCGTAATCTTTGATCGATGGTGTGAAATATTGATCAAATATCACATCAATTCTCCTTGCACGTAGTTGTGTAGCCATTTGTAACATATTTTTGGAAATACCTCCAAATGTTTTCGGAACATTTTTCATGATATGTAATAGGAAAAAACCATCAATTATCAGCACATCAATATAAGTTGGCGGCTCATGCTGGATGTTTTTCTCTAAACACTTCAAAAGAGCAGATTTATTGGTCTTGCAAATAGTGCCATCCAAATGACACATAGACATAGGCACTGAAGTTATCGGGTAAGATAAAATCTTGGAAATATCTACATTATAATCCATTGAAATTCCAAGCATACGCCCAAATAAGTCTCGTTGTGTTTTAAGTTCTTGTATTTTACCCCCTACTTTAATTTTCTTTTTCTTTTCATAATCTTTCGAAAAATTATCAACAGACGTTTTTTTAATACATTTTTCAAATCTACTAATATCTGTCAGACATTCTGAAATGAAGGTTTTACGCTTCAAATTACCACTTTCTTCAATATTTAGAAGGAATGCTTCTACCTCAACTGATGCAGCTTTACCAGTTGAAATATTAATTAACTGGTCATTCGGTACTTCCATACTAAAAGGATTAATAAATTGGTCGAATGTGGTGATAAATTTTTGCAATTGATTGATGCTATTCTGGATGTTATGTTGATTCAAGTGCGCTGAAATGTCTTGATTTATTTGTAATCCTAATTCCTGATAAACTTGACTTATTATTGTTGACCTAACATCATGGCTTCTGGCCCACATTTGTCGTGCAGAAATTGAATTGGTGAAATGCATAACACCAGTAAGTCTTCTCGCAGCATCTGCATTTATAGTCTGTTCTAATACCAAATCAGTGGGTTGTCTTGAAAACGGTTTGATAGTTCTTTTAATGCCAAAGCAACCTAGTTTAAATTCTTCATATAAATCAGGGTGCGTTTCTGAAACTTTCAGCAAATTGTCGCAATATTTGACAGTCCAACGAGCATAATTTTGTTGGTTACATATGAAAAATAAGTTTGTAATTGCAGGCAATACTGATTTAAATAGTTCGAAATCTCCATTCCGAATGCTTCGTGACAGGTTTAAATAATGATGTATAAGATTAATATATATCAAATAAAATTGCTGGGTTTTGCCAAAGTCACCGTTAAGAGTTTGTTGCTTATAAGTATTGTAATTATTAATTAATTCCTTCAGTTCTTCACTTTCTATTTGAAATGATGATGTTTTACTTTTTTGAAGTCGTTCCAGTTCTGCTATCATATCATTCGTTAATACTACATTTTGAACTTTTAAAAATGACTTAAAATGTAGTATTTCCAATCCTAATGTTATCAGAGGATGTAATCTCTTGCAGCGGTTGAAGTGTTTTCCATTAAGAAATCCATTCAAGGAGCCATTTGCTATCAAGTCACTCTCAACCATTACATTAGTTAAACCACAGTCACTTATCACTTTACCAACTGCTTTAAAATAAGCCATCATGATGTGAAACGGCCCTAAATGAATGAATAAATTATCAAATGTAGGTTTTTCTGTGGCTTGGATTTGAAAGGCTACTTTTGCTATTGCAAGATCGTACGTAACTTGAATATACTTTTGATGCAAATCTTCGGCTATTTTTTTACTCTGATTCATAGTTTCAAGAACTACAGACGTACTAGTTGGTGATGCATTTATTGGAGTTAAATAAGAAACACACTGTTGGGTACTGTTATTATCATCAATCCGACTATTGAAACCTACCCACATAGGAACACCAGGTAATTCCAAAGCATGACTAACCATCCATATATTATCTATTTCAGTATACAATTGCAACTTCGTAGAAACTACATTTTCCATTTCATTAATCGTTGATTGCAGATCACTTGTCATCCTTGGTTTTTTTGGATAAGGAATTTCTTCTGAAGATATAGCCTCAAATGTTCTTCTTTTCCGTTTTTTATTATCTGCCGAATCTTCTTCATTACTTTCAACTGGTAATGGAGATGCTTCAGATTCTTCTGTCGAATTTGATTTAATGTTTTGGTAAATGATGCCTACGGTATCATGTAGGGTATCCTTACCACTTCTAGTTTCAACAAAACGGTCAAAATTGTCAAACGCTACTCCAGTGCTAAGTTGGGGAGATTTTATAATTTTGTCTGGGCATAAACTTGATTTTTCTACAGAAGTATATGTTGTTTCGGTTTCTAATTCCTCTACTCCATTGTAACTTATACAGTGTCCATATCTATTAATAATGTCAATAACTTTTCTACTGCTTGTTAAGCTCTTTAAGGTCATGCCCAACATGATATGTTTTGAGGTCTTTACTTTGCCATTATGCACTGCATAAACTATATCTTGACAATGAGAACGGACTTGACGAATACATTTTAAATTATTTTTCCGTTTTTGATTACAACCTCCAAGAAGAATAAAGTAAAAGTCCAGTAACTGTTGTGGTAATGATACTTCTCCAGATAATAAGTGCTGTGCTGAAATATTCTTCGTAGGTAATTTTTTCTTTTCTATTTGTAGTATTGATTTTCTTAGAATTAATGCAGCTTTTTGTAAAATATTTTCAGACTGTAAATTTTCTAGTATTGTATCGTCTATAGTTTGCAGATATTTAGGTGTTAATATTTTTTTGCCACGAATATTAAAAAATTTAACATTATTCGAAAATTCTTTCATTATTTTATCTTCTAGATGCTGTGCTGAAAAAATGGCATTTGTTTTTACTGAATTTTCTTCAAAAATTCTCTCCAATAAATCGAGATATAGTTCATGCAAATAAACTAGTAAAAAACAATGCCCTTTCTTAATTACATCTTCCTTTATTATTGTACTAATTTCACTGAAAACTACTTGGTGGTATTCTCGATGTTCGTGCCACGGGCTTTTAGCAGATTTTTTGACAAAGGAAGCTGTTTTATTATTAAAATTTACTCTACATTCTGCATGATAATATATTATTGTGCCAGAAACATTTTCTAATCTATCTAATAATTCGTTATATTCTTCTCGATCTTTTAAGGCAGGGATTCAAGTGAAACAGGCTATCGCAAACTGCAATCGCTACTGGAAATAAATTACATTAGAACGTTTCTTGATACTGGAAATGAATTACATTAGAACGTTCATCGTGACGTTTGCCTATGAAAAACGAGCTAGATTAAACGTCACAGCCTACTTGGCGAATAAGAGGAGATGGCCGACTGCTTGTGAGCTCTTATTGGCTCCGCTCGTAGTGACGTCAGTGCCAAGTTAAGCTGATGATAATGTAATTCACTTCCAG
>JAXGGA010005524.1:0-77464 GCA_038373865.1 Uloborus plumipes
GCAAAGAAAGGGTTGTAAAAAAAAAAGGGGTGAATAAAATTCTCGTTAGTACCGATGAGAACTATAAGTGTGTAGAACAGCCTGTTAAAATTTGAAAGCAATCGGTTCAGTAAAAAAAAAGTTAGGACCCGGGCCGACCAGAAAAAATGTTTTGAGAAAAACGCGTTTAAAGTTGTCCCGCAAACTCCGAGGCGCTCTAGGAAACTCGTTATAACTCCCGAAATATTTCGAATTTCTGTCTGCAATTTTCACAGTATATTCTCAGGACATTGTACTTTCAAATTAAGCAAAAAAAAATTTTCGATTTTTTGAACCCAAGTTACCAGACTACTTACCTTAAAGGTTGGCTTCGAGGTGCTCTACAAAACTCGTCATAACTTCCGAAAAATTTCGAATTTCTGTCTGAAATTTGCACAGTACATTCTCAAGACATTGTACTTTCAAATCAAGCAAAAAAAAAAAAAAAAAATGCGTCGATTTTTTTTTTTTTTTTTCTTTGGACCCAAGTTACCACACTACTACCTTAAGAGAGCTAAAAAACTGGTAGCTAGTGCAAAATTTTAGCTTCCAGTTTTTTGGCTCTATTTGCTTCTGTGAGAGGATGTCTGTCTCCAGCTCGGTTACTTCCTATTCCAAGCTGACGAATGCAAACTTGCCCGAAACTGCAGTCCTTGGATGGAATAACAGAGTTGACGGTGCATTGCATGTTTGCCCTGGATTAGCGTTGGTAACTTACTGCTTTATGAAATGTTGCTTTAGTTGTTCAACGCTTGTGATATTTATGTGTTGCAATTTGTTTGCCTTTAGTATGATGTTCTTTGTGTTACAAATTTGATGGAGATGTTCAGTATTTTTCTACATTTGTTTCCCCTGTTTTGCATACTTCTTCATGACTTTATTGTGATGTGTTGACGCATTCAAAATTCCACATTTTAACGTGTAAATGAAGCTCGACTAAGAAATCATTTACACAGGAAGAAGCTCTTTTTATTTGGACTTTTTCATTTTCATTGGATTGTAGTATTCTGGTAATGCTGCATCAAAGAACTCTGTGATCATCTTTAAATGTATTGTTTGTACATATCTCAAACTTGTGGTATATTTTGAAATAAATTATTTGATACTATGGTGTGTTTGTGTGAGTTCACTTCACTGATTCGATTTTTTTTTTCTTTTCTCCTTTAATGTCAACTCTTCATGATTTTTTTCATTTATTGCATTCAGGGTGGTCACAGATCAGAAATACCAGTAATTATCAGGGATTTTAAACATTCGACAAAAATTATGAAATTCCAGAAAGAATAGGGGAAATCCTTAGGCGTTTACATAGGTTAAGTTGTGTTTATGCATTTTGTATGTTCCTGTTAAATTTTGCTCGCTCAAAAGCATATAGGGGAAACTGCATAGTTATTGGCCACTTAAGCGACTTCATATTTGTATGTTTGAATTAAAAATAAATAAAATATTTCTACATAAATATACTTAATGTGATGCTATATTAAAATGTATTTTTTTTTACTTACACTTTTACACAAACACTTGTTCAAATATATTATATTAGAGAAAAGTCAATACAAGAACAAAAATGTCAAACTGATAGTAATTGGTCACCTTACCAGTTATTGGCCATGAAACCTTAGTTATTGTCCAAATTACAAATTTTTTGTTGTAATGGGAGGGGGAGGGGGCACACAATTAGTTGACTAAATCTGCAGCTGTTAAAAAATTTAAATGCCGAGATTAATTCTTGACAAATTAAGATTTCTCCCCAACATTTTTTTTACCTCATTAAAATAATTTAGTTTTTCCAAGACATGTATGTCCTATTTATCTCTTCAATAATAAAGAATGTTAGGAAAAAAAAACCTCAGCATAGTGGGGGGGACCAGGCCCATTCCTTGGTTGCGCTACTAGTTATAAAAAAGAAGAAAAATTGTCTGCTTAAGACTGTACACCTTACTCATTTTTTAATTTTACTTTCTGCTTGTGTTGAGAATTTAGTTTTGAGAGTAAAATAAAAAACTACACAGAGCATTAAAAAATGTTTTAAATCAGCCAGCATTCAATTGAACAGCTGTCAATAAGTCCAAAATACGAAGTTTATGATATTAAATATTTATCTTCATCTTTTTATTAGTATAATGCGTTACAAGTTGACACGCCAACAACTGAAATCACAAGTTGGAGTAATGTTCACACATGTTTTACACATTGCAAAATCAACTCGTCTAAGACACAGTCCGTGGGAGCCCATATGTGGAATTTTAGGGGGAGAGGGGGCTCAGATATTTTCCCCTCATGATTTAGCTCGATATTTTTCCAAATTTCAGTGCAGATGATAGTTATTAAAATTTAACATTTTTTACACATTATTCATTAATGGCTGAAGACGAGATGTTTATATTCTTGTCAACAAAAGTAGTACTAAAAGCAAAAAAGTACTAGTTTATTGGAGGAGGTTCTTTAGCCCCCCATTATTTATGGATGCCCGTGACGCAGTCTGCTGCGATTCACTATTTTCCTGAAGCATTAAATATTTTTTAAACATTTGATACTTTGCTCATTTTTATCCATGATTTGTACGCTATGCCTTCTAAAGAAGTGCTTAGCAAAGGGAAAAGTGTAAAGATAAAAATTAAATCACAAATCTTACCAACTTTTTCTGTTTGCCAACACATATACACAAATATTAGAGTGGGTTACAGTGTTGCAGCCGCGTCCCTTCTCTCATTAAACTTATAGGCTTAAATTAAATTTTACATTATATCTTAACTCTAAAAAATTCGTAGCCCTGGCACTAACTTATGTTGTCCCTTTTCTGCTTTAAGCGAAAGAAAAAAAGTTGTCCAAGATTATGTACAGCATTAAAACACTCCTAAATGTTACAAAAAATGTAAAAGAATAATAAATCAAATAGGTATAAAAAATAGTTTTTTTTATATTCTGGCCTCATAAAAAACTATCATTTTCTGAACGGGTAATAAATGCGGAAAAAAGAAAAACAAGAACATTTTTTGTGCCGATGTGTGATGAACATATCTTTTTAAATTTGATAGAGAAAATGAAATTCAAGAACGTGGGGTTTCAGTATTTACATCGTTTCGTTTGGGGCTAATGCCCAGGTTTTTTGATGAGGAAAGGATGATTAAGAATATTAATAAAAAACCAGAGTTGACAATTAAAAAACTCTTCAAATGCATTTTGGTGACAGCTCCCAGAGGGGCGTCATCTGGTACGATTCGGTGATGACACAGTGTTTGACAAAGCAAATATTATCAAAAAAATTTTCAATTATAAATATTTTTTTTAACTCGCAATCCATTTTGGTGTCCTTTGTCACGCATCAGGGTGGACCACTTCCCTGCAGTGAAACTACTGATTTGAAGCCGAAGTAATAAAAAAATCAATGTTTTAGCTATCTTTTTCAGGTTTTTAAATAGGAAGAGGAATATATCCCAAGGCTCTCCCGCCACTCCGCAAAAAGTTTTCAAAATTGAAATTTTAAATCTTTCGAGACCCAAGTTTTAAAAATTTTAGGGTGTCTTGAAATTTGGTAGGATGGTGAGGGAATTTACCCCCTTGATTTACCCACGGAGGCCCCGATGAACTAGCATTTTTAAACGAGAAGAACCTGTGGACTGGTTTTCGAACTTTTTTTTTTTTCATGGTATGAAAATTAGGAGATTTGTCTTACCTACCTCCAAATGTCAGTAAAAATGTAAATTTTTTAAAATCAGTCTAACCTACCTCAGAAGTTTTAGTTTTACTCCATGTTTTTTACACTTGAAATGAAATGATACGAGTTGTCACGTGTTAGTTGTTTACAGCTGATCGAGATTGCTATTGCTATAGCTGTCATTATTATAAGAAATTGGTACGTAATTAATGTTTTTCTACATTTTCCTGGAGTATAAATTTTTTTTTTAAATTCTCTTAATGTGCCTCCTTTTATACTTTTATTGGTATTCCTTTGTAGTGGATTTTAGAATGTTTCATTAAATTTTCAGAAGAAGCAAAATATAACGTTCATCTTTTCATAAAAAGCAACTCGGGAACATTTTTTGCGCTACTTATGATATTCTTCTTCTTCTTCTTACTTATCTCAGGTTAGCTAGACAACCCCCTTTTGTATTATATTGAATTGTTGTATGATATTGAACAAGAGATAAGTATTTCAGTATCGGTTGTTTGGGGCCGTGGTGGCCCGATCGGTAAGGCATCGGACTCGTGTCCGGAGGGACCCGGGTTCGAAACCCAGCCGATCAAAGATCCACCGCCTTGATTAATGGTGGCTGGGAGGCGTTAAAAATGTCGTGGTCACAAAGTCCTCCAAGTGAAACGATACCTCTGGGGGTGCTGGGCCCTAGGGTTTGCTCGACCCTAGGTTCTGGTTCAAAATTAAGAACAGAGCGTTCTTCAGGGCCCTATCCCGGTTAAACCACGAAGCTGTGGTAGGTACGGGGGACCCTGGAGAGTGTGAAGTGAAGTATCGGTTGTTTATGGTTTGATTGAGTCAAGTTTCTTTCGAATGCTCGTTTCATTGTTTAGAAGGAAGGGGTTGAAAAATATAAATTTCTTGTATATCTTTTGGGCTGTCCATAAATGATATCACACTTATTATCCAACTAATTTCACCTCCCCCTCTCCGTGTCAAGATGTGTCACACTTCATCTTACGCCTTCCTGGCCCCTTATCACATGTCAAGTTGTTTTTCATAATCTTATTGTTACAATAAAAGTGATGTTGCAGTTCTTGTGACCTTCTCCTTCCAAATTGTCACCCCCTTCCCCCTTAAAGCGTAGCATCATTTCTAGGTCCCCTTACTTCATTGGTTGAGAATAGATTTACGGTTTTCACAAGATTACGTGTGTTGAAAATGGTTTTGTGCAAAATAAACTGTTGAGAAGTATCAAATTGAATTTTTGAGGTGGTGAATAATACTTGTTTCTGAAAAAGTTTTATCAGTATGTTTTTAAAGTTCTATAACAAGAATAAGATTTTTAAGCTGTTCAACATTAACTTTTGAATGAAAATAATTATGTTAGAAAAAACACTGTAAATCACAACTACAAAACTTGCGCATGAGTTTATTTTTTGATATAAAAGAGGGGTTCTTGTAACAAAGGGTCCAATTTACCTATCCAGATTTCACCTGGCATTTGGAGGCTGTCTTAGGGAGTTCGCAAGTTTCTACTTTCTATTTTTAAATCAGAATACAATTACCTTATTTTTTAGATGACAGTAAGTAGAATAAAAGATAAAATTTCACTGATAGAGTTGTTGATTAGTATTATAAAAAATGAATCAAAAGGACATTTGTACTAATTACCAAATGGGCACCAAAATAATTATAAAATATTATTTGTAACATTTATTATTTACTTCAAAATGCCTTGATTTATCAAGTTTATTTGAAGCATAGGCTGTTCGTATGGAAGTATAAGTGTGGCAACTGTTCCCTCATCTCCAAAAGTAAAGTGGCCTTGCACCCTCACTTTTCAGAGTTAAAAATTAACAATTGATTTAAAAATTATTTACATGAGAGATTTATTAATTTCACAAAAATTAAAATTGATAATCTCAAATCTCAAATTAAATGAACTTTGCTCATGTTATTTCATTATTTCATAAGAATGGAACTTTGCATTTTGAACTTTTGTGATCCTATTTTACATTTTTTTAGAGGTCATGTAATTGCTTAAGTATAAATTCAATAATATAGCCCCCCCCCCCCAAATCAACTTTAGGGTGTTGCTCCCTATCCCTTCACATTTCTTTTGATCTATCTCCCTTGGTGTTTTTGGTAGTTTTTTGGTGCACTAGACACCACTGATTTAAGGTTTAAAGAAATATATAAAATGAAAACATTAAACTAACTTAATTTATGTTTATAACTTTTAAAATATCTGCTTGAAAGTTGGCTTCATAACACGACAGTTTGAAAGTTAACCAGAGTACTAATCAATAATTATAAATTGATTAAATGGTTGTAAAACTTTGATGCAAAAATGTTATAAATGACAGTTGTATCAACTTTCATTGTTGAACCAAATGGTTAAAAAGGTTTTCATGCACAATTTGACAAAATTAGGAGTTAACTAATTAATTAGCTCTGTCAGGGGTGCTCAACCTTTACTTTTTGCTCGAGCGCCACACCTCACATTAAAATCATTCTCGTGGATCAAAACGCAATGTCAAAATATTGTATTTTTTTCTAAACAACTAGGGAGGTTATTACCTGGCGTTGCCCGGATGCTTATTAATTTATTAATACAACATAGTGGTTCAAATAGTGTTGAATGCAAATAATTGTAGCAGTAATTGTTTTTAACTTATTTCATGCTAAAATGAAATAGATGAGCCTTGACTTGATAATTCATTGTTAATCGTAATCTTTGTCGGAAAATACTCATATTTAAGTGTGTTAAATTTTATCCATTTGTATGCTTAAAAACTTATCTCTATTACTCTATATATTCCAAATTGGAAGAAAATGGCCATTTTGAGACAAAAAATTTGAATGTTGAGCTTTTTGGATTTTTTTAAAATTTCAATACCCCGCGTATGTGAATTCTAGTGCATCAAGGAACCTCTGTGCCACGTTTGATGAAAATCCGACAAAAACTGGATTTGTATAAGAAACAAACATATATACAAACATCCATTTATATATATATATATATATATATATATATATATATATATATGTATATATATATATATAGATTGGTGAAATATTGAAAAAGAATGAAAATTACAAACCAATAATTGTTGCTGTCATTATTTGATGCTTATTCTATTAAATGCCTGTTTTTCGGGAACCAGTTTCTCAGTGTTTGGCTTCAAATTTGACATAGTCGCTTCTCGTGCTTTTGGATTTGTAATTTTGAACAAAACAACGAGTCTCATGCATCAGTTTCTTGGGCCAGATGTAGACTGCAGATCATAGGTTGGGCACCACTGAGCTATTTATTTGTTTAATTCGAATTCTTCTCTCTTGCTTGCATTCAGGTAGTTTATCTTATCAGTGAAAAGAATGTATCCATATCTTCCTTTCTTCTTCCTTATGCAAAAAACTAACCCTTACAATCAGTAAAATCTTTATTTTTTGTTATCTACGAAGCTGATGATAAAGAGTGTTGTTATTCTTCCCATCATGTTTTTGTTAATTGCCTTCTCTATGTTATTGCTTTCTGTAAGTATGAAATTAATTATGAGAAATATGATTTACTTATTGCTTTCTAAATTATGTAAGGATGCTTGACAGGTGTTTTTTTCATTGGAATTGGCTTTCAGCTCTGTTACCTTTCTGGTATGTTTTTGTTATCATTTTTCTTTTATGAGTAAGTACTTTCATTTTGAGTCTTTCATAATTTTGTACTTTATTTCTCTAGTGACTAAACATTAAGGGATTTTTGTGTGCCTATACTTGTTTGTTTATGTAGATTTTGGAGATTTATGCTAAATTTTGCAGTGTAGCTTATATCCTGACAGTAATAGTACAACACAAGAAAAATTTATGGCACTAAGAAAGGAAATTACACCCAGGGTGCCCGTGTAAATCTAACCCACGATCTTGAGCTTAGAAGACAAAACTTCTTCCTCATCCCCATCTACAGAGTGTGGCTCTCTTTTCGCTATCCTAATTTTTCCATTAAACCTGTTTTCCAAAAATATTCCTGCACATTCCAATTTTTTCTACTGCTTTGAATTCCTTAAATTATAATAACTGCGATGTTGTTTTAGTGCATTTTATATAAAATTTCTCTTGTCGATCCTATACTACAGTTCTACTGAAAGCTTAGATTGCTAGCCATAAAAATAAAAATTAAAAAATCCCCAATCAATGATTTTTATTATGTTGACAAAGTGAACCTTTGTTCTGTATCATTAAATGTTCTAGAATTAAAGTAGTTCTAAATCTATTATGTAAGAATAACATTTATTATTGTAAATGTCATGTTGAGATTTTTTCTTTTATTATTAATATTTTGCTTCATTACATATATCATTTAACTGTACGACGTAAATAGTTAAAAAAGAGGCATCATAAAGAAATTTTTGATAACATTTTTAAGAAAGAGCTTCTGTTAAGGTATGTTTTAGACAACCAAGAAAAGGATGATTGTACTGAATATTGATTAAATGCATGTTCTTACAATGATTTCTACTTTTGCTAACAGTCCTAACAATGAATGCAAATTGAAACTCATTACCAAATTCATTAACAATATAAACAATATTTTAGATAAATGAAGCGCATTGTTAAAAATCTGTTAGAAACTATTCAAACTCAAAATGATTCTCCATTCATGATTGACTAAAGAAGAGAAGTATACCAAATAAAGCCCATAATTTATTTAAAGAGTTCAAGTTAGTTATCCTGCTTGTTTTTGCTTCGATTTTGTCTTTTTAAAAAATGTGGTGTTAATTTTTAAACATGAAATATTGTATACCGTAAAATGGGGTTAATCGGAACACTTTTCAGCTTTGATTGTAAAAAAAGCAGTTAAAAGATTTTTTTTTATTTTGATTTTTTGGGTAAAAACTTCGGTCTTGCTTTACTTTTGATATTCCAAGCAAAGACAAAAGATTTTGAGCAATTATTATTAAAATATATAGCAAATTATGGGTGTTCCGAATCACCCCGCTGATAGGGGTCAATTGGAACACTTGTTAAAATTTTTATTTTTTTCAATTTAATCTGTAATAGGTCTTACAAACATGAGTAATATTGATGGGGGAGAATAAGAACAGATAATTACTGTCAAATAAATGTATAATTTCAGTACCAGTAAACGTTTATAATTTGTGAAAATTCAAAATAATTTTGAACTTATGGAAAATGAAAAGTAATTGTAAGAAAAGCTTTTGAATTGAAATGCAAAGATTTAACATGAATGGAAGTCACTCATGTCGTCCACAAATATGTACTTGTCCTTAAAACTAGCAATTGTGACTTGGCTTAAGTTTTTTCATAACATCTCTTGGGATGAACTCTGCCTTTTCTTTAGTTTTTTGAAATTTCTGGGTTTTGGGGATTGTCCTGAAAGATTTTTTCGCTTATTCATCACTGTCTGTGTGCTGGACGTTTACTACATAAAGTCTATGTGACTTTCTCCCTTTTATTTTAAGTAAAAAAAGTCTCCTGGAGAAAAAATCTTTTGAAATCTGTAACTTTTGTCATTCTAAGATCTAGTTGCTCACGAGAAGGGATAAACAGTAATAAATCCTTGTCCCTGTCTTGATTAGAAGAATTGGGGTTAGAATCTTGATTTTTCAAACAATTTCCTTCAAATAAGTTTGAATTGGAACAACAGAACTAAGTGTTCCGATTCACCCCGCAAATTTTTTTCCCATGCCATTTTTCAGAATTCTTCACTTTTATGACACACTTTATAAAAAATGTAAATTCTAATGTGGTATTCTGTTGTTCAGATACATGTATAATTGAAACATACCACTCATAGTTTTTAAATATAAGAAGGTTTGTTCTTGCATATGAAGTTTTGCAGTCTATGAAAATGTGATGTTTTTAAGCATTCAACGTGCAGCCCTCTTTAGAAGCCAGTAGCGTTGCCAGATTGACAAAAGTATTTTTTTCCTACTTCCTATGAACTTACCTTTCTAAAAAAAAATTCATGGCGAAAAATACCCAATAGTATATTTATGAAGAATTTCTTTGTACGGTTGGGAAGTTTTGTTCCGATTGACCCCGCTGTTCCTATACACCCAATTTTACGGTACTCATTCAGTGTTTTCTGTACATGTACATTCTTGTATTCAAAAAATCAGTTATCAAATTAGCTAAACTAAAATATCATGCTTGAAGTGTGAATTGAAATTTGAGAAGTAATTCTTTGATTCCATTCCTTGTAGGATCAGAAAATGGGGTACAAAAAATTGACATTTGCTGCTTCAGCCCCTCTTATGAATGCTGTTTCAGTTGGAATAGCTAGTACATACTCTTCGACTGCTACAGAAGGCATGAAATCAAGTTATCTGCACCCGAACGACGACCAAGTGTCGTGGATTGGTAGCTTACTGCCCCTGAGTGCTATCCTTGGTGGTATTGTGGCGGGTATGTATTAGAGACATATGTTACTTGTTTGATTTTTTAACTATGCTTATCAGTTTTTTTTTGAAAAGTAATGGCACTGAAAAGAAAACGGAGAAAAAAAGTAAAGCAAATAGACATTTTTATCAGTCCGTAGGACGTTCATTTTTTGTCAAAAGCAAAATTTGCCTACTCTTCACCTAATTTATTAGTTGACAAAATGTTAAGTTTATACTGAAAAAAAAAAAAAAAACACAAAAAATTGATTGTTAATTTTTGTTACAAAATCTGTTGATTTGTAGATGTTGAAAAAGTCAATCTGGTGTTTTCCTCGCTTTGTTAAAGGTTAAATTTTTCTTCATATAAAAATAACAACTATAAGGTACAAATGCATTCTTACTAATGTTTGTTGTTTTTATTTTTATTAAATTTTGCTTGGAATGGGGGTGGGGAGATTATTTTTCTACCTAATCAATAAATAAATAAATAAAAAGACGTGTGCCGCTTTTTATTACATTTACTCTCAGGCTCATCATTTCAAATTTTCCAAGGACGCAAGGGGGATAAAGAGTATATTTTAAATACTAGTTATGTTGAAAAGCAATAAGAATCATTCCCACTTACTGTCGACAATGGATGCAAGACCTTCCGTCTCAGGACGGATTTCCGTCTTGATAAAATCGCCAATACAGACCACGAGACGGAAAGAAAATTGATCTCATTCCTTCAATATTTACTTACAAAGAAAACAAAACTAATGGGAATATAAAATCAGATTTGTCAAAAGTACATTTTAATCATTATTCCAATCCAAAACTATTTGTATCGAAGCTAGCTCTTTCTTTCTCTCTCTTTCTGAGTAAACAAACTGCAGGGGCGTAATTCCTTTGTCGGTGTTGATTATTTTCGACCCCATCCATTCCCTTCCCTTAATTTCATCAAATATGACCTACAATTTCGTTTTTAGGATTTCATTTGAAAGATTCTAAGGACCCCCCCCCCCCCCCCGAGAAAAAGGGGAAAAAACGTCAAAGAGTTCTTGAACTTCATCTTTTCTCTTTCTTGAACTTCAACATTACCAGACATCACTTTCAATCATTTTTTTTTAAGTCTTCTCTTTCAAAAAAAATTCTGGATTAGCTGCCCTGAACCTCCTCTCTCATATCACCTAAGGGAGTTAAAAACTGTTTTTGGAACTTTTAAAGGAGTCCCTGAGCGTTGTCCATTTCCCTGACATAATCAAACATAGACTGCAATTCCATTTTAAATACTTCAATTTTGAAAGACATTAGGGGAGACTACTCCTTAACCCCCATTTCCTAACATTATCAAAGATCGTCTGGAATACCGATTTTGGAACTTCAATTTGCAAAAATTGCTTGGGAAGAGTGCCTGTGCCTCTTCCTCTAACTTCATCAAAAATTGGCCCACCTTATCCTAATATCACAAAACATAGTCTAAAAATAGGTTTTTTGATCTAAAGTTTCGACAAATCCCCCCTCCCCCTCTCGATTACTATACTTAAAACTAGGATCTTGCTGCTAAAAGTAAAATTAAACACCCCCACCCCCAGTTTAGACAATTTAATGAACAATATCTATATGTTTTTGGTTTATTTTCTTGGCTATGCATGTGTGTGTGGGGGAGGGGGGGCTCAAATATTTTCCGTCTTGGAAGCATGGCCTAACTTGCCCCCATGCTGTCGACCCCGCTTAATCGGGTAACGGATAATCGAATACCCCACTTATACGAATAAAATAGCTCGGAACCGATGCCATAGATGTGATGCTAAAGATCCCTGCTTTATTAAATAATATTTCTTGGAACCGAGAGTATTCTTTTAAGCGGGGGCGACAGTATATGTAAATACATTAATTTCTAAAAGTCAGGGAAGTGCCCCCTCCTGACCCCCTAAATGGTGGGCATGCTTACTCTGCCCTGGTGTTAGTTTGGTAAAGTTGGACAAGCTTTTTTATTCTTGCTCAAGGCTGAAACTAAGCAAGCATATAATTTTGCTACCTTTAATAATTGTTCAAGCTCATAATCAACATTTGAGTAATTGTTTATAATTACCTTAATAATTGAAGGACTTGGAAGATGAAGGGGTTATGTGACAAAACCAAAATTGTGAATAATTTAAGTTCAAAGCTTTATTGTTGCATTTTTTTTTTTTTTTGTTTTCAGGCTTTTTTTATTGAATAAGCGTATGAAGTTGGTCGAATGACATCTACTTTTCGATGTACCAAGTTTTACTTGCTTACCTGTATCCATTGCTTACCATGGTCCAGAGTGTTTTTTCAAAAAATGTAACATAGCCCCTTCATCCTCCAAACCCTTCAAAGGAATCTGGTAAAAATATTGTTTAGCCTTGCATAATTGTCTTGATTATTAATCTAATGCTCTATTTCAGGCTATTTTTCTGACAAGATCGGAAGGAAAGGCGTCATGATGGCGCTGTCCGTCATCCAACTTGCCGGGTGGCTCCTCATAACGTACGCCACTTCCCTGGGGTACGTGTACGCCGGTCGAGCCCTGACCGGCGTCTGCTGCGGACTGATCTGCGTCGTGACGCCAATGTACATCGTAGAAATCGCCATCCCCAAGCTCCGGGGAAATCTCGGATGCAGGTACTGTAGAATATTCTTCCATGACCTACTTATTGTTTAACCCATTTATATGCCCAAATTTTTTTTAACACTTTTTTTCAATTTTTATCAGCTTAAAACTCTTACTTGGAATGGTTTACATACATTTTAGGTTTGAAATAGTTCGCCTTTGCCATATTTTTGAGGTCTTAACGTCCTGTTTATATGGAATATTTTGCAGATATGTGAGTAAAATACGACCTTACTTGACTTTACTTTTGCAAAGTAACATTACAGAAGGCATCTCTGATCAATTTTAAGTAAATCATTTTGAAATAGTTCAATTTTATGAAAAATAAGTTCGCAAAAAAATAAAAATTACTTTCTGCGACTACCCATGCTGGATCGTTGCTTGACTGATTTGTCTGAAAATAGCTGTCACTAAATGAACTCTGATGTCCAAATAGTGGCTCAAACTGGTTTTCTCAAGAAGAGAGAACGTAGGAGGAGTATTTAACTTGTGAAAAACAGCTTTAGTAAAATGATATACCCATTACAGGTTTTTGTATGCAGTAACTAACAAGCATCCCGTTTTTAGACTACTGGGCATAAATGGGTTAAAAAGAAAAAAAAATAGTAATTGATTTAAAGCTGAAAATATAGTATTATGGCCTAGCTGACATGTGATTCGTCAAGAGCGCAGAGCTCATTTTCACACGATCCATCAATCAGGTGTCTGCCGGGCTAGTCACTGTATCCTTAACTGGTGCTGTGCTGACCATATGTTTTTGACATTCTCATTCAGTCTGTCTTTTTTTTTTTTTTGTGTGCTTGCAAGGAGCAAGA
Organism: Uloborus plumipes; assembly: GCA_038373865.1. NCBI lineage: Eukaryota > Metazoa > Arthropoda > Arachnida > Araneae > Uloboridae > Uloborus > Uloborus plumipes. Next base: position 13,489 of record JAXGGA010005524.1, read on the forward strand.
TTTTAGTTCCTGAATATAAATTCATTCAATTAAGATAAGTCTTTCTTGTTATATTTTTTTCTTCAGGTTCCAACTCTACATATGCGGCGGTGTGATCCTCATGGCTCTACTTGGGAAATTTTTCAGCTGGCGCTGGGTGGCCGCATCCTCTGCGATTTTTTCGGTTTTTGCGCCTTTTACCATGTTGTTCTTACCAGAATCTCCCCAGTGGCTCTTCATGAAAGGGAGGCAAGAGGAAGCCATCATGGCCATGAGGTTCTTCTACGGGAAGTCATCGGAAGAGACTGCAATCCTCTTCCACGAAGGCCAGTCCGGCGATTCCAAGCGGAAGTTCACGTTGAAGGATATCGTCAAACCGGCGATATACAAACCAGCCCTGTTGGGGATCGCGCTCATGTTTTTCCAGCAATTTTCTGGATCGAACGCCATACTTTACTATACGGTCAGTATCTTCAAAGAATCCAGTAGCTCGATCGATCCGACCAACGCGAATGCATTCGTCGCCTTGTTCATGTTTGTTTTCACGTTGCTCAGTACATTTCTCATGGACAAACTCGGTAGGAAGATGTTGCTTTTCGTATCCGTGTTAGTCATGTGCGTCGTGTTGAACATATTCAGCACCTTTTTGTACTTGAGTCGCCACGACCCGGCTCTGAAGAGTTCGTACGGGTGGTTACCTCTGTTGTGCCTGATCTTGTACATTTCGGCTTTTTCCATCGGCATGGGCCCCATCCCGTGGCTGATGATGTCGGAAATGTCCCCAATTACGCTCGTGGAGTGATCTGTGGGCTGGGCACCGCTAGTTCGTGGACTTTTGTTTTCATCATTACGAAGACTTTTATATATTTGGAAAAGTCAATTCAAGACTTTGGCGCATATTGGCTGTATTCGTTCTTTTGCTTCCTGTGTTGCGTTTTTACGATATTCCTTCTGCCCGAAACGAAGGGGAAAACTAACGAGGAAATCGAAGCTGGGTTTTCTGGCCCTGAAACTCCCATGAGAAGGCTGGAAGAAGATAGGGACATCAGTATCAACAATTCTGATAGCTGAGAAAAATCGTCATTGTCCAGTTATTCCGAACATTCACTTTGCGTATCATTTAGAGTTTTCATTGCGTACTTGAGACTTAATTTTTCATTAAGTTTTAAACTTTTATCGTAAGGACGTAAGACATTTTTATGTAGTTAATCTAAGACTAGGATGAATTAGAAAATTTTCCTTAAACAAATCATAAGCATAGAAGCTTTTACAATGTGAGCAGCACCTTTACTTTGGTAATAAGGAAAAATTGCTAGATCTGTGTCTTGCTTTTTATTTATAACTGTGGTTACAATGTTCTATTTTCTGTTTATTTCTTTAAAGAAAGTCACAAAGTGAAGTTCTAAAAGGAGTTGCAAATGTACTTTAATTTTATTTTGCAGAAGAAAAACAATGTAGTTTCTACATGTTTCAAGAAATATTTTTTGAATATATTTATGTATGTACTTGTTATGCAAGTTCAAGTATTTTGGATCAATGTGTATAGTTTAACTCTCTACACCTCATTTTTCACAAGGCTGTCAAGAGCCACAATGTGCTCCTAGCCTTTTTTTTTCACAAAATAATGAACAAAAAACATGGCTGTTTTTTTTTTTTTGAGAGAGAGAGAGAGAGAAAGTCATGAAGAATTTAATCAAAGAATGGAAGAGCGGGGTGGAAATTTGCTTACATGCATGGGCAAGTTAAACAGGTTTAAATTAAAAATTCACACGCATCTTTAAAAAGAACTATTGAATGTTGAGTCAGACTTCAAGTTTACGCACTACTTCAAGTTGGCAGGAATAGAATAGTATCACTGAGTTTGCGATTGAATCATTAGTCGAAGAACTTTCATTGAAATAACCAGAGTAATTTATATACCCCAGAAGCAACCGGCTCCTTGAAATTCATCTAAGTGCCTCTGCATGCATATTGGTTGTTAGTTAAGAATAGTATCCAAGAAGATATGATCACGCTATTCATGTGCGGCTATCAGTTTTAGCAATTTCTTTGTGACATGGAATGCTTAACAATGACATGTCTCAAGAAAAACAAGAGCCTAATCTAACGCTTAGATTTTGAAAATTTCATTTAGCTGGCCCCCAGACCTAGAACAGGATGAAAAAAAAATATAGTGGACCCTCGTTATATCGCGCCTCGTTATATCGCTCTTTTCTTATGTCTCCCGAAATATCAAAGCTTATTGAAAAAAAACCTTGCTTTAAGTTTGAAACCATTACTGAAAACGTATGGTTAAAGTCAGAAAAACTCGCTTCTTTATTTTGTCAATGAACAAAACGAAGATTCTTCTATTCTTCCGAATTCCCTGGAAAAACAGCGGCAATTCCTGCCACACAAACGTGCATACCAGCAAAATATTTCATCTTAAGTTGGAAACTGCTTCCTACCAGGGCCGTAGAAAAGAGAAGAACTATTTTTTATAACCTCGGTTATATCGCGCTTTCGGATATATCGCTCTTTTTCTTTGTCTCCCGAAAAGCGTTATATAACGAGGGGTTACTGTAATAGTAAAAAACGCCCCTGGCCCTCAAGGCAGTCACCGAAATAAGCACTGAAATTCAAAATAAACTTCAAAATTCCGTTTCTCTCTTTCAAATATTGAAAAAGCAGCTAAAATATTTAAATAAATGCTCTGCATTAGTTACATTGTTTGTTCTATCCATATAAAAAAGATGGTTTTCACTAGTGAGAGATGAAAACCTTGTCCATACGGACATAATGAAATTCAATTCAGTGTGCCGCAAGTATAGAGCAAACTCGCAAGTGTGCCATAGGGTAAAAAAGGTTGAGGAACACTGGTCTATGCAGGCGCGGATCCAGAGGGGGGTCATGGGGGTTATGACCCTCCCCCCTTAACCTACCAAATATAGCAAAAAATTGCCTTTTTGGGACTTATATTTGGAAAAAATTGCCAAAACCCCCCATTTTTGCCCAAAAATTGCACTTTGACCCCCTATCCAAAAATGACCCCCTCCTTAGCCAGGAGCTGGATCCGCCCTTGGGTCTATGTCATATTGATAAGCAATAAGCGGTTGATGACAAAGTTTGCTTCGCTCTACATCTTACATCCCTCCTACTTGCAATAGAAGAAAGTATTTCCGATGAAATCTAACTATGAACTGATTCATATTGAATTTGTTTCTGTAACTTTGTGGCGTTGATCTTCTTCAGATCTACTCTACATACACTGAAAACAAAAGCTGTTGTTTTTACAGCATAATACTGGCAGCAGATGTTCCAGTTTAAAACTGTAAAAGCACAGTAATAAACTGTAAAAATAGCTATTTTACCAGGCCCGTCATTTAGGAGAAACAGGGGGGTTCAATTGCCCCCCTTTGACTTGGAGAAATCAATGTATTTACATGTAAGTGGGCGTGGTTTTTGTTGATTTCCGATGAAATTGCATTGCATTTTTACCCTTTGCCCCCCCCCCCCCTGGAAAAACTTGAAATGACGTCCCTGTATTTTACTGTTTGTCACTGTAAATTTAGCAATTTTACTATAAAATTAACTGTATTATACTGAAAAAACAACAGTATAATACTGGCAGCGGAGGTTCCAGTTTAAAACTAATTAAACTGAAACTAGTAATTTTACAGTTTATTACTGTAAACTAGCCATTTTACAGTTTACTACTGTAAAATTCGCAATTTACAGTTTGTTACTGTAAAATTAATGTAAAATTAGCTGTTTTATACTGTAAAAACATCTACTTTTTAAAGTTTACAAATACCTTTTTGCTGTTGATGTAGAGAAAATACAATGGTAAGGAGGCACAAATAAGCAAGGATACTGCAGACACGTGTTTCGGGGCTACAAGGAGCCCCTTTTTCAATGCAAGAGGTGTGAGCTTTAGGATGAAGAATCATCCGATAAAAGGATGATCTGATTTGGATTCCATATGTGTTTATCGTATGATTCTTCATTCTGAAGCTCACACTTCTTGCATTGAAGAAGGGGTTCCTGGTAGCCCCGAAACACGTGTCTGCAGTATCCTTGCTTATTTGTGCCTCCTTAGTGTTGTATTTTTCTCTACATCTACTTTTTAGTTTATGTGAGTATTTTAACTTCTTTGTCTAAGTGTAGCAGAGATGTAATTTGAATAATTACACAGGCAGAGCTACCTCCCTCTGTAGTATTAATTTTTAAGTACAAAATTAAGTGAATAAAATGTTTGTGCTTTGCTTGAAATAAACAAATTATTGTTTTCCCGGAAAAATATTTTTTCCTTCAGGGAATAATTTTGAAAAATATTTTTCTCACTTAAGGCGAAAAAGAGAGAGAAAGGGGAAAGTTCAGTCTGAATTTTTTTAATGAAAATCTGTAAGTAACAGGGCTCAAAAACTATCAAATTTTCTAATCTTTTTTCCAAAATCTTCAGGGAACAGGGTTCAAAATCAATGAATAAATAGGCAAATAAATAAAAAAAAATGCATGCCCATTCAGCCGTGTTCATCCAAAAAATGCATACTCAAAATTTTTTTACAAATTGCTTCTTAAGAAAAATAAAATATTGCATTCATCTGCAATATATTGATGATGAATCAGCTTTAAAAATATATGGATATTTAATTTATTTTGGGTATAGAGAAATGAGGCATTGGCATCTTCAATGAGAATATATCCAGCGTTAAAGTCAAAAGTGTTCCTCTTTTGACCTTTTAAAATAATTATGATGTAATAACCTTTTATAAAGTTGTGAAAAAAAGCTAAGTTTTTTTTTTTTTTTTTTTTTTTTTAAATCAAGATTTTCTTAATGTCAATCTGTAGTTTTTTTCTTTAGTCATTCTTCACAATGTAAAATACTAAGTGTATTTAAATTACTATCATACCAGAAAACATCAAAATAGTCAATATTTTATTTCAGAGTCTTTTTTTGTTTATAACCAAAGATATATTGATTTACAACATCATATTTTTCTGATAATTTAATATTTGTGTGTGATTTTGCATGCATTTATGATGTGCTCTTTTCTTTTTTATTTAAATTTTTTAAATCTGCTTTGTGTATTTTATTTGAAGTGATTTGTTTTGCAAGAATGATACTTATTAGTTCCTGTATTTGTTCTTATTTATTTATTTGTTGTACGTGAGTTACTGTATTAATGTTTTAGATCTGTTTTGATGATTTCGTGTTTTTTTTTAAATCTATTTTATTTCAGAAAATCTCAGGCATTAAAATTATGTTTTTATTATGTAAATTATGTTATTGTATTTATTATTTGTTTCATTCTTTTACATCCTGTCGCTCTCAAAGAAGCAATAGATTTTGGATAGTACAAATGCATTCTGCAAGTATTTTTCTCTGGAAGGGTACACTGCATATAATCAATATCTGTGTTCATGCTAAAGTCGTTATATTCACTATCTTTCGCAGTGCAATCTTTTAAAATCTTAAATATATAACTAAGGGTTACTTAATCACTTTAAAAAAGAAAATAATAATAAAAATCTGCAGTCACATTATGTTTTTTTTTTTTTATGATGCCTTTTGACAACAAGAAAAATCGGATTGCAAATCTAATATTTTATGAACATGATTTTAGACATTGTTAGATATTCACCGTCTGATATTTTTGAGTTACAGAAAAAATTGGTGCGGACGTAAACATAATATTCGCCGCCGCATCTGCGCCTGATGCTGAATCTCTGAATGGGATATCTGATATTATATGTTTTAGTTTCATATTTATTTTTAACTTTCCAAAAAAGATACAGCGTTGTCATTTCATCTGAACGTTTCAGTAATGTTGTCTTGTAAATTAGAAATAATCAACGTTGTAACGCACAAAATTTGCAAGAATATGCAGACACGTGTTTTGCGGCTTTTCCTCCTAAAGTTCACACTTCATTGCATTGAAAAAGGGGTTCCTTGCAGCCTCGAAACACGTGTCTGCTTTATTTACTTTTCAGCACAGGGGTATTTACTCAATGTTGTCTTGGTTTTTGACATTTACATAATGTTTGAATTCTTCTTCGTGTGTTTGGATGAAATTGTTATCTAAACATAATTATGAATCGTTTACTGTGGAATATACAGGGTGTCCACTCCAATCGTGGACCAATAGCTAATTTCTAAACCGTTAGAGATAAGCATATCGTTTATTTAGGAAAAAATCTCCAAATTATGAAAGGAATTTTGGGTCTATTCAATGTTTTTAAAAAAATTAAATTTTGAAAGAGTTACGAAATTTAAATTTTTATACAGCCCCCCAGTCCTATCAATCCTATTTAGAAAAACATTCTTGACACTGTAACGTTTAAAACTAAAAAAAAATCACTCTTCTACGACAAAAATTGACCGAGTTATGACGTTTTGAAAAATCAAGATTTTGAAGGATTTCGCATACGGTACCTTATGCGATCTCTCGATGACGTCATGAAATAATGCAAAATCTTGATTTTTCAAAATGTCATAACTCGATCAATTTTTGTGGTAGAAGAGTGATTTTTTTTAGTTTTAAACGTTACAGTGTCAAGAATGTTTTACTAAATATGATTGATAAGACTGGGGGGCTGTATAAAAATTTAAATTTCGTAACTCTTTCAAAATTTGATTTTTTGAAAAACATTGAATAGACTCAAAATTCCTTTCGTAATTTGGAGATTTTTTCCTAAATAAACTATATGCTTATCTCTAACGGTTTAGAAATTAGCTATTGGTCCACGATTGGAGTGGACACCCTGTATACTGCAAGAGATAGAATAAAGACGTTTTCGGATTGAGTAGATTTTGTTCGTTCTCTGACTAGTCCTGTAAATAACACGAGAAATAAAGTCATAACTTTTTCATCAAATATCGTTTTTGGCGAAACATTGTGCTACCTATATGCGCCGTACCGTGTGGTTATACTGTAAAGTCTACCTTTTGCCAACATTGCTTCTGTAGGCCAAGGCCGTATCCAGAAAAAAATTTCGGGAGGGGCCCAATTTCGCACATTGCCCAAACACACATACATTTTTGTGTGTGCTATGAGTCTAATTTCTAGCTGACCCCCCCCCCCCCCAAACGATGTTTGATGTGTGTGTGTGTGTGGGGAGGGGGTTTCATTTCTTTATTCTTATTATTTTCTTGAACTGACGTTTATTGGAGATAGAGAGATATGCAATGAGAACTTTTTTAAGTGGGGTAAAATATCCGTAATTTTAGGGGGTCCGAGGGTATCTCCCCCGGGTAAATTTTTGAAAAAAGTTTTAAAATTCTGCATTTTGAGGCCTTATATGGGGCAATTGGGACTTCAAAAACATGTTGGAAAAGTAGGCAAACAACAATCTCAGAAATTTTCTGCATTCTTTTGCAAATTAAGATTAATGAAAGCATTAAAAAATGTTTAGTTTAACAAACGATTGCGAAAACGATTAAGCGACAGAGAGGAAGGACAAGGGAGGAGAAAAGATTAACACATTATCACTTGCTTACATCAGTTTTCACTATAGTTACATAGTAGTTTTACATATCAGTTCCCCAACTCACCGACAGACATAGCACTTGTTTGTAACATAAAATAACCAATAGTATAAAACACATGAAATTCTTTAAAAGAAATAGTGTAGAGATTCAAAAAATAATTAACGAGAGTAACATTCTGGCCATTTAGTTAATTCATAGTTTAATTATTTGATAAGAAATCGTATTGAAGCATTTTTGAAGGAGTTTCAAAAAGTTATTTAATGATTTTCAAAGACTCTAGAACAGTTAAATTTCTTTAAAGCATTTCATTTGCACTCAGTGGCGTAGCTAGGCGTTGGCAGGAGTGGATCTTGCCACGGGCGCTGCAGTCAGGGGGCGGCATTTTGACCGATTAAAAAAAATTGGTGAAATCTAAACCGACTAAAAGACAAAAACTTGATAAACTGCTCCAAGTAGCGCAAACTGCGCCCCCACGCTACAACACCAACCATTCAGAATGTGCAATTTTATTTTGGTACACATCGGTTGATACACTGATGTTAGTTTAAATCTATTTGGCAGGATATAATTTAGTTATATATGGAGCCTGGAGTATATTTAATAGCCTGATCTGAAATCAGTCGGTCCTATTCAATAAAGAAACAAACCTTTTCTGTTTGCTTCTTTCTTGCCGGTTTTTTAACGTATCACTTCAGCTTATTAATAACTATAACTCAGAAATAACGTTCTGCGATTTCAAAAATCAAGGAGCTTTTGTTGGAAACATTTCGGATGGATTTTTGAAACACGAATTTATGATGACAGAAAACATCTCCGCTGTTACTAACAATTTTTCTAAGGAAAAAACTAATGAGAGAAAAATATGTAGGTACCTACTTCTCAAAAAGGGAAGGGGTAAGTTTCTTAAAAACATTTATTGCAAATTTCGCGATTTTAAAAATTCGTACCATGCACAATATTAATGAAGCTTCCCGAAACGAGTGAAACAATAAATAGCGGCGCGCAATTTTGAACGAGTAACGTTGTCAAACGCTTTTTGTGCTTCGGTGATTGGTTGGGTATAGAAGGTTAGATGCTATGTTTAAAAAATAAATTAATAAATAAATCTTAGTGAGTGAGTTTCGATTTCGTGTTTTGGGAAACTCTTCAATTTTACACGAGCTTTAATGAAGTGCCCTCACGTCTAAACTAAAGTACTTCTTTAATGTAAGAGTACTTTGTTGTTATTTATTCTCATTACCTTGTTGGTATTATTGGGAGGAATTGAAAAATGCAATTTCTTATCCCGCCAATAATTTTTCTTTTATCATTCTCAGTCCGAACACCGTCGTTTGGTAACCAGCTAAGACCTCCCCCATTTTTAAATACGCTGTATTTAAAAAGAAAAAAACCTCATGAAAATGCATCTTCTAAGTTTAAGAAACTTAGAAGATGCATTCCAGGGAGAGAACAAGTGCTTCTTTTAACTCCCTCATAGGTAATATCATTATTAAATAACGGTGTAACAATATAACGATTTTGTTTCTTTAAAGGGTATTCTCTGGGACATTTTAGATACAAAGCATGAAAAATCTTATTCAGAAAAAAGAATCGGAGGCCTAAAATAGCGAAATTTTATTTTGCCTGTGTGCAAGGAGTCGCATTTATTAAGCCAATTTCAAATGAATCACACTTTCTATATTTTCTTTGCTTTCCTAATTACAATAGAATTAATGCTTTGATTTTCGTTTTTAATGCGCAAATTATGTTTATTGTATTCATTCTTCTATCGTTTAAAAAAAAAATACATTTAAAATGAAAGCTGTTATGAGAAAAAAAACCACTATATTCCGTAACGAATTGCAAGAATCAATTGGTTTCTTGAATTTATGTGAAATGATAGGGAAAGGTAGGGACGCCCGAACTAAAATTGCTTTAAAGGAGAAAATTATGAAATTGTCTAATGAAATTCAAATTTTACGTAATATTTCGAACAAGCTGAGCATCGTTAAAACGCTTAACGAAAGAAAAAATAATATTAAAGTTGCAATATTTTCTACAAATTTTCCGAATGAATAAATCAATATTTTTACAATAAGGAAATTTTGGGAGGTCAGTATGACCTCTCATTACCGCCCACCCTTATTTTCTGGGAGGAGAGGGGAGGGGCGCAATTTCTGAAGTCCGCCCACGGGCGCTAGACCCTATAGCTACGCTACTGTTTGCACTTTCCAGTCTCTGACGTTTTAATCGTTGATTGGACAGTCTTACGAAATTGTTAAAACTTTGAAAGACACATCTTTTAAAGATTAAAAATAGATATTAAAAAATACTTATAACGACAATTTCTTTTTCAATCACTAGTACTGCAGAAAACGAAAAAGAATACAGGTGGGGTAATATTTTTTTTTCGTGCTTGACATATTAAGAAAGGAATCAATTACAAAGTAACTTCTAAAATACTGAATTAGGTATTTAATGAATAGTCAGAAATGAAACATGTGAGTCACAAAAAATTATTTTTGAAAAAATGCTGGAATATGATTTTTGCATTACGCAGAATATTTTTTTTAATCAAGGAGCTAAGTTTCGCGCAACTTGATGCCCCCCCCCCCTCTATTTGTGTTAGAAACTTGAAAATTCAAGGTTTACAGCTGCATTTAAGGACGTAGCCAAGGGGGTGGTCCAGTGGGTCCGGACCACCCCCTTCCCGGATTTAAGATTTTTTTTGACGTGTTATTAAGCAGCGAAGTTCACTTGCTGTTTTTTTTTCTATCAGACAGCAAAATTTACTTGCTATTTATGTGCCACGTATGTAGTCATTTTAACCCTATCCTTCCCTTTAAGAGACAAAATAGTAGAAACATTCGCACGTGGTGGATTTAGCTTGTGTGTTCGGGAAGTAAAGGACGTAAGAAAATTTGCTGCTTGGAAAGAAAAGAGAAAAACTGATGCCCACATGATTTCACCACGTTCATGTTATCATTTGCTTAGGGCCGAGGGTGCCTCTAGTGAGATCGCCTCCCCCCCCGTCCCCCAATCAAAAAAACCTCACAAAAATTATACTGCGAGGGCCCCCTTAAGGCCCTAAGTTTCTGACTAGGCTGACAAGGGGTCGGGGCTGCACTTGCCATGACGTCATGCAAAACTATCCAATCGCATAGGGGGTTTATGGATTTTCTTTTTGGGGGAAAACATTTATGGAGTTGGCAAGCCTGTCAGCACTAAATCGAAAATCGAAGTTTAAGCGCATCTGTAGATAAATCTCTTTTGCCAACAGAAATTTTATGTGTTTTAGACCATTGCAACAAGAATTTTTACCCAACCTCGATATATTTGTTGATTGTTTTGGCTTCTCTACCTGTGTCAACTTGTGAAGCCGAAAGGACCTTTTCTACTCTAAAGAGAGTAAAAACATACTTAAGAAATACAATGCCCAATGGCAGATTGAATGGCTTGACATTAATGTCAGTTCATTATCCTGTGCCCTTTTCAGCCGAAGAGGTGTTAAATAAGATATTTTTGGAAAAAAAAAATTGAACCGACTTCGGAACTTCACTCGGCAAGTGCTCTAAAAAGTAAAAAATAATTTTATTCTTTGAACACCATCGACACTACATTTAAACATAAGTTTTGAAGTCGGTGCAAAAACACTATATAGAATCATACGAAACTATAATTTAACTATATATATAAATTGCAATGAATCCAGGTTCTTTAATAGCATTCGCATACACTACATTGACAACCACATATTTATGTAATGGTACAAATATTCAGGTCTTAATTTTCAATGGTTTCTCTGAAAAATGTTGGCAAAATGTAGATGAACATCATTTCACCTATAGTTTTTGCACCGACTTCAAAACTTATGATTAAATGTAGTGTCGATAGTGTTCAAAGAATAAAATTATTTTTTACTTTTAAGAGCACTTGCCGAGTGAAGTTCCGAAGTCGGTTCAATTTTTTTTTCCAAAAATATCTTATTTTATTCTTTTTAGTGTAAATGTACATATGAAAAAAGGTAATGTTTCCATTACAAAACTTCACCTAATTTGCTTAAGCAAATGCTTCATAAAATAAACTATGTAAGGAAAAAAAGAGAACGAAAGTATCAACCCGTCTAAAATTTTAAACGATTGACACTAAGGCAGGGATTCAAGTGAAACAGCACTGCGATCGCTTCGAATTGCAATCGCTACTGGAAGTGAATTACATTATCATCAACTTAACTTGGCATGACGTCACTACGGGTGGAGCCAATAAGAGTTCACAAGCAGTCAGTGATCTCCTCTTATTCGCCAAGTAGGCTGTGACGTTTTATCTAGCTCGTTTTTCATAGGCAAACGTCACGCTGACGTCACGATGTTTTTATCAAGAAACGTTCTAATGTAATTCATTTCCAGTAGCGATTGTAATTTGCGATGTCCTGTTTCACTTGAATCCCTGCCTAAAAATAATCCTTGTTATTCTCTAGTATTTATTTGTGTACTAGTTTAATCAAAGGCTAAATATTAACGGCTTTTCAACTAATTTATATTTCAAAACAACACTAGATGCTGGCGGTTCATAAAATTTTACGACGTATTACGTACGTGGCATGGCACGCTAATGAGTTTCATGTTTGCTTCAGTTAAGCCTTCATTCCAAATTTTCATTATCATTATAATAACTGTTTTATATCAATCACGTTTTGTAACAATGTATTTCATATTTAATCATTTAGGACAAATCGCTTTAAATTTGAGCAAAAATTTAGAGATTTTCCTCACTTTATTCAGAATTCCTTTATCAAACCGTATGTAAATCAAGACTAATAAAACCTGAAATATTACGAATCAATTAGTACCTGGTACGACTTTCAGTTCGTTGGAGTTAAGGAGAAAAAAGCAGGACATAGAAAGATACTCGGTTTAAAATTTTCAAAAAAACCATAGAAATGAATTTTATTATGCAATCCAGAGAAGCCTGGCGCTCAAAATGGTCATTATTACGATTACTGTGATCCCAATTTCTTTTCGAAAGATTTCTGCAGGTTCCCGTTATCGAACCCGGACCACGAGAGGATGGGACCAATCGGAAAGAAAGACCTTTCTAACAAAAAAAAATTTTTTGAAATCGGTCCAGGCATCTTCGAGTAATCTTGTAACATACCGAAAAAAAAATTTCTCCGACGAATTGTATAACCTCCTCCTTTGTTGAAGTCGGTTAATAAATTAGCTCTGAGGAAAAATCGGCGCCTTTTACTTTGAATTGGCAATTTAGCATTTCATTTTTACCAATGTGTATTAATAAAAGCCATATTTCAACTAATTAGTGATAAAATACCTTGATGATGTTATAAAATTCAAGCATTTTAAACTTTTATTTACGTTTATACAGGGTGACAAGAAATAACTTGGACGAAGTTTCAAACCAAATATCTGTAAATACCACTGAATTTATAACGATATTGTGATAGGGAATCGATCCTAGAAAGCTACTAAATAGGTGTAAGTGAGTTAGTTGAGATAACTATTATGGTTCGCAAACTATCTGCCATACTTGAATTACATAAGCAAGAAACGAAAAAACGTGAAATTGATCAGCGATTGAAAGTGGCTTAAGTACACGGCACAATTTTAAAAGGTTAAAAAACTCAAATATGATGGGGATAAGTCAGGAGGAAGAAGAAAATGCACAGTTAACACATCTAGAGACCAGAAAGTGGTCAAAAAGCAAGTTTAACGAAATCCTAGGATTTCAATGAGAAAGGTTGCTAGAGGGGTGAAAATCAGTATAAAAACCACTCGTTTGATAGTAATAGTTGAGCTTGGTCTTCTCCCTTACAAAATGAAACAGACTTAAAAGCTAGCAGCAAAGAACAAACGCACAAGACTTCAAAAGAGGAAAGAACTGTTAAGGCGGGCCGCAGATGATCGATGGAAAACATTGGTCTTCACAAATGAGAAACTGTTCTCAATTGAACAAATTCAAAATAGCCATAATGATAGAGTTTGGTCAGCAGAAGTACCTGGAACTTTTTGAATTGTTGGCGGCGTCAACAACCCCTATCTGCAATGGTTTGGGGTGGGATATGTGCTAGTGGGGAAACACCACTTGTTTTTGCTGATCAAGGAATAAAAAATAATCAGCAAACATACCGCAAACTCATTTTGGAAGACGTTGTCTTATACATTGGTTGAAAAAGTTCCTTGAAGACCAAAGATGGACCTTCCAACACGATTTTTCTCAAAAGACACTCAAGATTGATGCAAGACATTTTTTCCGAACTTCATTGGAGCTGAAGAATGGCCCCCCGTATTCCCCAGATTTGAGCCCAATGTATTATTCTGTTTGGTCCATCTTGGAGACAAGGGTGTGTACTAAACCTCATAAAACTTTGGCATCCCTATAAACATTCTTAGGGAAAGAAAGGGATAAAATATCAATGAGTGAGTTGCGGCCCGTAGCCGAAAATTTTGTGACACGTCTAAAGCTCTGTATTAATTCTAACGGTAGCCAGTTTGAAAACGTTTAAATATATTAGACAAAATAATGTATTCATACTTATTTTGAAGTTTGTAATGATAAATTTTCTATCAAGTCTTGGACCTCCCCCTTCTCAAAGTTCTAGCTACGTGCCTGGTTGTTAAGGTTTTTAAGCATTTGTAAATGGAATTTTTTAAAAGTAACTTTTGTCTAAGATTGGTGAGCGTCCAACAAAGCAGAGGGTCTGTGAACGTATCCGTTTTTTGTGTGGTCTTGTTGACTGAAGACATGTTTAGCTATTAAAATCCCTCGAGGATTACAAATGCTTATAAATGGGGACCAACAAAGTACCCTCTTAATTGAATCAGGGCGCTGAGAAGCAATCCCAGCCTAGTCGGAAACTAGGGGCCCGGCGATTAGGGGGTAAGAATCTGAGTGGTGTAAGTTTTATGGGGGAGGGGGGACCGCCGATCAAACTGACAAGAAGCTTGCCTTGAGCCTGAATTGATTTGGGAAAGAGAGCTGGAAGTGCTAATGAGAGTCTTGTTTTCAAGTTTGTTTTGCAGCTAATGAGAATTTGAATTTTTTTTTTGCCATTTGAAGTTAAAAAAAAAAGAAAACTTTTTTTTTCTGTTTTACATTATAAAACATTTTGGGTTTCGAGGGTGGTGGGGCCGACGGGCCCCCCTCTGGATACGGCCTTGCTGTAGGCAAACTTAGAGCTTCCGTTGCCTGCTTTCTTCTTGACGATGTGTAGTGAATGCAGTAAAATATTCTCTGTCAGTCTGTCTGTTAAAAATGTTTTTTTCTCGGACCTTTATTTTATATAAAACTTACAATATCCTTTAATTAATTTGAGCTGTGTAGTTTTCAGAAATGCGTTTTCTTTTACGTCTCTGTAATATGTATAAATGAACAGTATTGTTTTAAAAATCTGGCAATAGAATAAATCAACCATTATTAAACATATGGTTTATTCTTAGCGCTTTTTATTACACAAATCAATATGGTTTATCCACTTTGAAATAATTGAATCAGTTAACAAAAAGAGATAAAAATAGTAAAAAAAATGCATCTGAATTAAGTATTCACATGCTTTTCATTTTACAATTTGTAGCACCAGTACAATGTCGTTCTGAAGTTGTGTGTTAATCTTCTTTTCGTTTTAACAAATGATTTCGGTTTTATCGGCTGGGAAAAGTCGGAATCCTGAAAGAAAAACGAAGTTCGGTGTGATCAAAGTGGTGAAAATAATAAAAAACAAAACCCTATAAGAAAAAAACACAAGAAGTTTTGCCAAGAACTAAACGAGCCTACTTTTTCCTGATACCGATACCGGCATTTTAGCATCTGATCAATATTCACTTATACTTCGCAGCAGTTTAACTTGGCAGTGACGTCACTACGGGCGGAGCCAACAGCATGACGTTAACCTATGAAAAACGAGCTTAGATAAAACGTCACAGCCTACTTAGCGAATTAGAGGAGACCGCTGACTGCTTGTGAGCTCTTATTGGCTCCGCCCGTAGTGACGTCACTGACAAGTTAAGTTGCTGCGAAGTATAATTATCTGAGACTGCAAATTACGTCAAATAAATAAATAAATAAACAAAAAATCGCTTGCTCACTTATTTCTTTCAAGAGTAGGAGTCAGTCATTTTTTCCCAGCCTACATTTCTGCCATGTTTGCTGAGTTGAAGTTTTTTTTTTTTTTGAACTGTTCAAAATTGAGCGAAAAATTATTCGAATCAAAAAGTAAACAATGGGAATGACGTCTGCTCGCCGAGATCTTTCGAACAAAAAAGAAGTTTGTTCAAATCGGACTGTTCTTTTAAAAGTTATGGGGGGGGGGGGGACAAACAGACGGACACATAAATCCCCATCTCAAAACCCTACTTTCTAATTTTTAATTTTTTGATATTCATTCATTTTCATTACTTTTGACTTTTTGTGGACTAAAAGTTTTTGGACTAAATTTTTAAAATGCATTAAGCCACTTTTAATTTTTTTTTTTTTTGTCTTTCTTTTACTTTAACGGGAAAGTAGGCTAAAAAGAGCATTTGTGAGGAAATCTTCGTTGAAGTACAGGTCGCAAAAAAATAAAAGCTGCTTAGTTTATGTTTTTGACTACACTACTCCTTTTTCAGAGTAAAAATAAATTTCAGCTTTAGGAAGCAAACAGCAGTACTACGGCGCCTACTTGTTGAAAAATTTTCTGTCAAAAAATATTATTAGTTCAAATTCATTTATAACAACCAATTTGAGAGATTCAGTTTGATATTATAATCTTTTTGGGAAACATTTTATTTATGTATTTTTAACAAAAGAATTATTTAAAATACTTTAAAGTCTAAGCTAAGTGGTGAACCAATTCTTAGATTTATTACTTTGACTTCAATAATTCTTATATTTGCGTCTTTACCTTGAAAATCAACTCGAGGGGTGAACTGCGATTCAGTT
Source organism: Uloborus plumipes (assembly GCA_038373865.1). Taxonomy (NCBI): domain Eukaryota; kingdom Metazoa; phylum Arthropoda; class Arachnida; order Araneae; family Uloboridae; genus Uloborus; species Uloborus plumipes. The sequence continues at coordinate 29,849 of JAXGGA010005524.1, forward strand.
TTGTTCATTCTGCTTTCAAAGAAAACTCAGAACAAATTAATTAATATTTTTGGGGAATGTGTGGGCTTGATTTTAATGTTATTAAACTATTACAGGGTAATTCCACGTGACTCACGTTACAATTTGACGTGATTTTACAAAATTAAATGTTATATATATTAATGAAATACCATGCCTGATTTAAATAAAGCTGTTGACAGTCATCTGGTATGCAGTGAGAACCTGTGGATGTCAGCATTTTAAATTTCAACAGAAATAGATGGTGTTTCAACCTTAATTTATCATCGTGACTCACGTTACAAAAAAAAGGAACTCAAGTTTTTTGGATAATTAAAAACCTAAGATTCCTGCTCTTTCAGAATAACAAAATTTAAAAACTGCTTTTCATGGCACAAAATATGTTTCTAAGTTATGATATATACGAAAATAAAGTTCATTCTGCAGTCACTAATTAAGTTGTTCAATATTTTGAGTGTGACTCACGTTACATAGTTTCGTGACTCACGTTACATCTCCGTTTTAGTCCTTTACTTTACATCTTATTTTGAAAATTTTGTGTAGAGATTTCACCTAAATTCAATTAAAATTAATGCTTAATGGCTTGTTTTCTTTAGTACTTTAGTTGATCAGTTTTAAATACAATAAAACCTCTCCGAGCGGTCACTTTTACAAAGCTGCCACCCCTCTTAACGGTCAATTTTTCGCAGCACGAATTTTTTGTCCCATAGACCTAGGGTTAAAATTCTCCTTAGCAGCTGCCATCTAACCCCTCTGAACGGTCACAGAGTGGATTCATCAATTCAATTTTCCAAAACATATGTTTGTCTTTTTTTATACTACTTCCCGTATTTTCTCTGTGGCTGCATTGTACTGATTTCAAATTCTCAATTCATACATCTGAAAACTTTTACAGGATACTACACACCATTACATTTCATCTGATACCAATCATAACATTTAATGTTGCATAATGGCTGTAAAATTAGTTGACTGCTGTCAGAAGTAGGCTCTTCAAAGTACTTACTTTTCTCATCCACTACTGATGAATAATTAAATTTTAAGCATCTCAAATAAGAGCAAGTGAGATGTTGACCGTGCTTTTTAAAATTTCTCTTATGTTCCAATTTTATATGTATATATATATTTTTTTTCTCTCGCTCAAGCTAATTTTTTAAATCATTTTCGTTTAGATTTTCTTGGATAAATAATTTTTTCAGCATGAGTTCGGTGGACATTGAAATCTTCTTTTCAAATGTATATTACATTTACGGATGAGTATTGAGTAACTCACTTATGACTACAGTTTAACTGTGAGGTGAATTAACGGAATTTCTCCTTGTTTTGGCGAGTCTTCCTTAGTGTATTTACATATTTGTATACTTGTTGAAGCGATATTTAAGAAGTTTGAATTTAGCCAAAATTTCCTTTGAAAGTTTCATATGTTTATTTTTCAGCTTATATTGAATTGCTAGAGACAATATCCTTAGCTTTTCGACTTTTCTCGTTAGACATTCTTTCATCCAGAGACAATGTTTCTGTTTACATGCAATGTACTTCCCTTCTTGCTTCAATTTTTCTCGGCACCTTTTCTGTCATTCTGCGGTTACTCGTTAAATATTTTAAAAATTTCTTTTACTGGAATGAAAAACCTTTCTTAGATACGGAAGAAAAATATGTGCATGCATAAACACATGCTACACATTGGAAAGCTGAGGGCCAAAACAGGGACCCAGTGCACTAATTGAAAGATTATAAAACACTAAAAGAATTAAAATTACGCTATTTATATTTAATTTCATCAGTATTATTAATTATATATAGGTGTGTACAAGTGCTAACCCTCCCTTTAGACCCTAAAATACCATTAGGGCACATTAAATACTTTTAAGAAGTTAATATTAGCTTGTATTGGCTGTAACTCACTTTTCGCGTGACTCACGTTACAAAATAAACATCCTTATTTTTTGAATAAAAAAGCAAAAAACTCTAAATTGGACGATAATTTCTTTTTTGTAATATACATGAGTAGGAGAAACAGGAAAAAAAAATTCATTTATAAGCTATAAAATTTGGAAATATTAAAAAAATTAAGTTTTCGTGACTCACGTTACACAAAATTTAATGGTTTAAAAACTACTTTAAAAAATTATTTTAAGAATAAATTTCAAAATGTACTATTAAGAATTGCTTTCTTATCGAATAAATCTGCCAGGAAAAAATGCAATTAAATTGTGGAAACAGGCGAAACCAATAAAATATTCTCGTTTAAAATTGTGTCTAGCACAGAGAGACTTTTACCAAGATTGTGAGCTCATAGAATCAGTTCTCTTACAAAAAGAAAATGATTAACCTGAAGTTACCTTATTCCAATTTGTAAACTTCAATCAATATAGCTAACGTACAAAAAAAATTAAAACAATTTTTCAACATTTTTTTTTTTAACACCGAGTTCCCATGTTGCCTGGAATTGCCCTACAGTGAACTCTCATTTGTACGCCGCCTCATTTATGCGCCTTTTTCACTTACACTTTTGATTTTAAATGGTCTCAGCACATTCCACAGCAAAACAATGATAGTATCCTTCGTTTATGCGTCGCTCTAAAGATAAATATTTTACTTATGCGCCAAATTTTCCCTAAAATGTAATAATAATTAATTTATTTTCTTTAAAAAATAAGCATGTTTCTTCACCTTCCTGTTTAATCTGTCGCCTTTATTGCTCACGGAAGGCATTTTTTCCACATGAACAAGAGTTCAGAGAGGGACAATTATCTATTATGCATCGTTTTAAAGGGAACAGTTTGCAATTTTTGTTTTCTTTTTATCGTTGTAGTTTCGTTAAAGTAATTTCCAAACGGTTGTAATATTAAAATCAATTAAAATCAGTTGTCATATGTCCCTTTTCTACAGGAACATTCTTATTCATTCTCTCATTAGAACCTATGTTGCGATTTAGTCCTTTGAATAGGCTTGTTCACTTATACGTCTCTCTCACTTATGCGCCTTTTTCTGTTGGTCCCTTGGGTCGGCGCATAAGTGAAAGTTCACTGTATTTCTAAGTTTGTTCGACTGAATATTGCAGACACGTGTGTCGTCTTTTGTCTGATGTCTTTGCAGCCATAAGCTTATATTTTATTCATTGAATAAGGCGTTCCTTGTAACACCGAAACACGTGTCTGCAGTATTCCTGCGCATTTGTGCTTCTCAACTTCGTTTTCTTTGCTTTTAGGAAGCATTTATGGTAATTTAATTTAAAAAAAAAAAAGAGAGAGAGAATGAAACATTTTTTTTTTTTTTTTTCAAATTCGCAATTGCCGAAAAATGGTTCGGTAAATAAAGACGGAAAAAAGAAGAAAAAAAAAAAAAAACTTCAGCAAGTAAGCCTTGAACAGCCAAAGCTTGGACATTTTCTCAATGTTTAAAATTAAAATCCTTTTGTATCATTGAAAAGCTGACGAAGTTTTGTTCTGATATAAATAAAATGAGGAATAGTGACTTAATACTGTCTAAAATTTTTTCGTGCGACCTCCGCTGCATCTGCGCATGCGCCAAGTCTCTTCGGACTTTCTCGAAATAGGGGGGAAAAGCTACGAGGAAGTAGTAAGCGAACGAAAGCTGAAGGCATCGGGAAGTGCGCATCCAAAACCTAACTCCCCTTTTTCAGATGGAAGCCTCCGTGGCTGCCAGGCGCACAAAACGCAAACGGACAGTATCTAATATGCTTTGAAAACTTTTCCAAAAAAAAAAAAAAAACATGATATTTTAATATTTTAACATACTTACCGATTCAAACTTCATTTTTTGTAGTAGTAGTAGTCGTGGGGGTGTCCGTAATGTCCCAGTTGGCCGTAGTCATATCCGTATTTTCCATATGCGCCGTAGCCGAGTGGATAGGAGCCATAGGTACCATAGGAACCGTAGGACACTGGGGACACATATTTCTTGGCGTATGGGACAGAGTAGGAGACGGGGTAACCGTAGTCACCGTAGTGCCGGCTGTAGGAGGGGTAACGATAGTTCAGGTAAGATGAGGAGGGGTAATAGTAGCTGCCGTAAGTAGCCAGGGCACATGCAACTAGGCCCAGCAAAGTCAGAGCAGCCTAGAACAGGTGAAAAAAAATGCAATAGTATAGTATATTAACCTTTTAACTGTCATGCCCGAGATAGTCTCGGGCACAGCTGGTTTTCGATAATGTCACGCCCGAGTATTACTCGGGATATATATTTTTTTTTTTTTTTTTGAGTGCATCGTATTGTTATACCCGAATATATATCGGGAGACGTTTATTTCGGCTTCATCTCTTTGTCAAACCCGACTGTTTGTCGGGTTTGTGCTTGGAAAAGTGTTACAAATCAAAATAACTTGACAGTTAAAGGGTTAATCTCAGTACACAAATAATTCAATTAATTTTGTTTATGTGAATGACGAATAGTATAGGGGAGATGATCTTGCACAATGAGGAAAATTACTTTTTTGCCTGAAAAAGCTCTCATATGCGCTTGCTTTTTGATTCTGCTTCAAAATTATTGCAAAATAGAAACAACTTTTGATTCTGCTTGATACCTTGCTATCGCACGATGTTCATCAGTTGAATAAATGTTTAAATATCAAAATGAGAAGGTGAGTCAAACCTCTCTAATTTTCACCATATTTTTAATTCAGATTGTAAATTAGCTTACAGTACTCACTTTGATCTAAGAAATTATAATTCAACTTTGATTTCGAATGTGTAAAGGTTTTTTTTATCCCAAAACTAGTTCGTAGTCATGATTTGTTAAACTGAACTAGTTTACCCTTTTGAAAAAAAAAATGTTTCTTCAAGAAATTGGTTGAATCCAGCAAAATTTGGACGTAACCACCATTTGGTAATACATTTCACCAATGTAATGGTGCTTTTAATTCACACCGGTTTCTAAAAGCACCGTTACATCCGTGAAATATAACATAACAAAACATAATTAACATAAACAAAATTAAAATACTTGACATAATTTACTTGATTGAACCATTTTCTAGGTGAAACATTGGAATTTATGTATTTATTTTTCTTTGGCAGAAGAGAAAATTTAACACGTGTGTATCGTTAGACATAAGGCGAAATCTCCATGAAGTTTATTTATGCAGATTTTGCACTCATTATTCGTTACATTCTAATGGCCATGAATTGCAACATGATTTATCATGTGCAGGGACCGAAATTCAACCTCGAAATGCGCGCCTATAGTAGAATGCAACTTAACTTGGCACTGACGTCAGTACGGGCGGAGCCAATAAGAGCTCACAAGCAGTCAGCGATCTCCTCTTATTCGCCAAGTAGGCTATGACGTTTTATCTAGCTCGTTTTTCATAGGCTAAAAGGCTGGTTTCCTAGAATCGTCGTCGACGCTGGGCGCGACGTACGCTGGAATCAGAACCAGATAGGAGCGTGGCGTGAAGCGACGTCAATCTGCGGCTCAGGCGCATGCGCAGAAGGTGGTGGCGTCTGTCACCTCGCCAGAGATCGACGATTTCGCTCTCCGTCACGTAAACGTCACGCTGACGTCAGGATGTTTTTGTCAAGGACAGTTGCATTTTAGTATAGCACAGTTGGACGGTTCTATTTCAAAAAGGGGTGACAGCTTGGTTATAAGAAAATACACAATGGTAGAATTTCTGCTTCGTCCGATTTTATTTTATTTTCTGGAACTGCTATGGAAGCGGAATAAATTAAAAAAAAAAAAAAAAAAAAAACATTAACTCAAACCGACACGTCAAATAAAGGAACCAATCGAAAAACGAAAAACAAAGCAAAATCTCCTCAGATTCCTTTTCTCTCTTATTACCATCACCCCTGTTTTGAAGAAATCAGTAGAGACCTGAGGCATGCGCAAAAGCGTCCGAGGTCGCTGAAAAAAATATCAAACTGTAGGCTAGATTTATCTTTAAAGGGTCGATTGAATAGTACAATCGGAAGAAGTGAAAACTTACCACTGCACACGCCACGACTTAGAGTACACTACACTAAACTAAGTTTCATTCTATACTAGACAGCAACTTAAGTGGACACTGAACGTCACTACGGGCGGAGCCAATAAGAGCTCACAAGCAGTCAGCGATCTCCTCTAATTCGCCAAGTAGGCTGTGACGTTTTATCTAGCTCGTTTTTCATAGGCTAACGTCACGCTGACGTCACGATGTTTTTGTCAAGAAACCTTGCCAGTGTAGTATAGATTTCAATAAATGACAGTTTTTTTAAGAACTTCACTGCTGTTTAATTTACAATGCTCTCGATTGTTAACATCTTAATGAATACATTCAAATCATATTTTATTTTGCAATTTTCCTAAATGGTCTATAATTTTCCAACCTCTTAGACATATGCTTATCAGCCTCATAGCCTTACAGAGCTCATTACATGTAAAATCGTTCTCATGAAACTTTCAGAAATTTTACGATTTGGCATCTCGAATTTGGATACAATGTTTTAAAATTTCTGTCGTTCATAATTGATGAGTAATTATTCTTTTGAATTTGTTAATAACTCTCTTTTACTTGCCGGCAGTGCTTACAAAAGTGCATGCCTCCAGTTCTATAGGAAATATAGAGTTTTACTGTGAATCATTTTTAAAATAATTACATGCACTTCTTGTTGATATTCAACTTGAATAATTTAAGACAAAAACAGACAAATAAACAAACAAACTGAATAAAAAAAATATAAAGATAATGTCCTTTGAAAATTTGAAAAAAAAGAAAAAACTAATTTTTAAAGCATTTTAATGAATAATTCAAAGCATTTCAGTATAGGACAGTGAATGGATCAATAGTTAGTTGAAATTAATCAATTTTTTTTTTTTTTTTTTGCAATTTTTGCTACAATGTTTTAATAAATGTCCCCCTTCATGATCCCACTCTAAAATTCTTGGATAAATCCATCAAAACAAGAATTCACACAACATTAAATTGCCTTTAAATTTAAGATATCAAAGAATAATTTTTTGTAAGTTTCATAAAAATCTGAGATTTTCAGGTTGAGAAGTTTTTCTTAAATTTATTTTACATGGAAAGACCCATATGTTAATATCTTGAGCGAAATTGTAGTAAGATTTTTCCGTGATGCTTTCATATCGTCCTCTGAAGACTTAAACCTAGAAATTACTGCTCAAAGATGACTATTTCATGTAATTTTATTTGCTTATACTGTCGGCCCCGCTTAAACGAAAACTGTCAGTTCCAAGAAATATTATTCGATTAAACGGGTTATTCGATTAAGTGGGGATCTTTAACATTACGTCTAAGGCATCGGTTCCGAGATATTTTATTCGTATAAGCGGGGTATTCGTTTATCTGTTCCCGATTAAGCGGGGACGACAGTATTTCGTTTCACGTCTCAGTAATAATATTCCAAAAAAGTATAACTAAATTGATTAATTAAAGAAGGAAAAACGAGAGAAAAGAAAAGAAATAATGAATGTAGTTATTTTGCTTGAATAGGAAAATTCAATGAATGGGGAAGGGTATCTTTTAGCTAAACGTAACTATTGCTCAAATAACATGTGTTTCAGTGTTTCAAAGAATACCTTTATTACTACAGAAAAAAGTGTGAGTTTCTAGTTATTTCAAGAGACAAATTGGATGTTTAAAAACAAAAGAACCTTCCAGGATTTCTTTATATAGCACAATAGCCTGAAGTAGCAAATTATGTGTTGCTAATTAACCCATTAAGGCCTAGCGTCCCTTTTTAGGGACGGTCCAAAAGAAGGGTCTGAATTCCCCAAAATTGAACATTTCAACAAAATGATAGTGTTTAATTAGTACCTTGGTATTGTTTCAATTCGTTATTAACAGAAAGCAGCACGTAACCATTGTAAAGTGTGTTCTGTAGCAGTTTTCATATGACCTTCATCAAAAATGACATCGTTCACAATCTCAAGAAAAAAAGCTAAGTTTTCAAAGTTATTCCCAGCTTCCCAGTTTATGTTAATTGCTGATTTTATTTCTTCTTATAAAATGTCTTTTTAAATATTATATCGTAGGCAGAAAAAAAGTAAAAAAGTATGTACTCTTTGGGGTCTATCGTAACTTTTAAGGGACGATTTTTCTTCCCTTAATAAAAAAATTATTTTTTATATGATATTTTTTAAATTATTTTTCCTGTCCATTAAACACTGTTTGTAACCATATACAAAATATCTTTGGAAAAAAAAAATGTCAGGCATTAATGCGTTAAGTTTATCAACTTCACAGAACCGTCCCTACTCTAATTTCCAAAATACTCACCAAGACTTTCATGATGAAGTACTGGTCAAATCGGAAAGTGAAGACAAGAAGTGTTCTGCAGACAGGCGTGTTCTACAATTATCGGCTCTGCCCATTAACTTTATATATATAGGGCTTCATCAAGGACTTGGAAAACCCGGTGAAATTTCGCCATATCAGTAGATGGGGATGATTTTCCATCGACCTTGGTTCTCCAGTAATGACATATCTGGACCTTGCATTCTTGGACCAGTTAAAATCTGTGAAGCCTTTCACTTAGATGTGCTGCAAAAATAAAGTTAAAAAAAAAGGTGAAAGGAGGGGAAGAAGTAAATAAAAAGAAGGTGATTAGAAAACTTGTCTTAAAAGGTGTTCATCTCTTTTCGAATTCCGGCGCAGTAGCTGCCCCAAACCTGTTTCATAGTATCTGAGTGATAATATATGTCAGAAAGGATCAGAGGAGATTTTTCAAGTGCCTCAACAAAGGAAATTTATTTTCCCAACTCGTGAACTCTATATCAAAAGAGTGGACAGGACATAATATATTGGTCACGTGGAAAATAATCTCTCTCTCCTTCGGGTCTTATCGTGAGCCTTAATTTTGTATTCGTGAGCGAAATGGTTGATCGACGTTAGCAGGTTTAAAACTGGAACTATGTCATTTTGTGGGAAGGGCAGGCGATTGCATTATGTATGAAGAATTGGTCTTTCGTTGATGAATGATTTTGACAAAGGTATTAGGAAAGATGACATGAAATGGACAAGAACGAATTTGTAGAATGAGTGATGCTTCTAAAAAGTGCTTGGAATGAAATGTTATTGTCACCAATTATTAACCAACTTTACCCCTTTGAGGACCACGTACCATCTTCCATCGATGTGCTTCATAGTGTCCAAAATAACCTGTTTTCAATGCGGTTTTGTTCGAATTGCTACCATTTTTCTTATTGTTAGCAACATTGGACAGAATACATTTTTCCCCATCAGAATCCGTGTCTTTTTCGATGGAGGATGAAAGAAAAATAAGTTAGAAATTTAGCTAATTTTTTTCCTCCATTTTTTGGTGTGGAGGATTTCGATAGCCATCTGAGTGACAGCTTTTGAAGATTCAATGCAGTTGAACCTCGTTAATTAGAACTTGCTTAAAAGGAACAACTGCTAAAACGAACTATATTTCCGATCCCCATGCAATCGTTTGTATAGTGTACTGTTCTTCGGCTAGGACGAAACACGGTAAAAACGAACTGATTTTAAAGGTCTCTTGGAGTTCGTTTTAACCCATTAATGCCTAACGTCCCTTTTTAGGGACGGTCCAAAAAAGGGTCTGAATTTCCCAAAAAATGAACATCTCAACCAAATAATAGTGTTCAATGAATACCTCCGTATTGTTTTAATTCGTTATTAACAGATTGCAGCACATAACCATTGTAAAGTGTGTTCTATAGCAGTTTTAATATGATCTTTATCAAAAATCACATCGTTCACAATCTCAAGAAAAAAAAGCTAAGTTTTCAAAGTTATTCCCAGCTTCCCAGTTTATGTTAATAATTGATGATTTTATTTCTTCTTATAAAACGTATTTCTAAATATTATATCGTAGGCAGAAAAAAAAAATTAGTAAAAAAAGTATGTACCCTCTGGGGTCTATCGTAACTTTTAAGGGACGATGTTTTTTTCCTTAATAAAATAATTATTTTTTACATAATATTTTTTTTTATTATTTTTCCCGTCAATTAAACACTGTTTGTAACCAGTATACAAAATATCTTTGGAAGAAAATGTCAGGCATTAATGGGTTAATGAGGTTCGACTGTATTTAAGCTCTGCTGTATTGTAACACATTAAAAACAGCTATTTTTTTTAAATTAAAATTAGGGTAGACCGATCAGTGAATGAACACTTCAATTCCAGTGGAAGAACACCTCGTGATTAGCTTCAAAAAATAGGTTTTTAAAACATTTTTCTCAGATGAACTGGCAGTAGTAACAAAAAGAAAATGGCTAAAAAATGCTGCTTTGGTCTTTTGTTCGTGGTGTTCATTTACTGGGTCAAGGCACTTTTTCTCCTTTCAACCCCCATCCCCCCCCCCCCCCCAAAATGATCCAAAACCATAAAAATTCGCACGATATTTTTAAGAACAATAACAAATATCCTCTAAAGTGCGGTCGCTCGCTGGTGTTCTAATTTCACATTAGCTACCAGTTTTTTTCGGCTCTCTTTGCTTTATAAGAGGATTTTTGCCTCCAACTCGGCTAAATTCGTATTCCATGCTGATGAGAGCAGAATAAGCTCGAAACAGCTGTCCATGGATCGAAATGGTCGAGTTGGCGGTGTATTGCATGTTTCTGCCTTTAGCCCTTGCTTAGAGGCGGTTACTCACTGCTTTATACCTTGGGCTCTGCCTAAAAAATTTACGAGTTGACCGTACTCAGTGCGGTCACTCGCTGGTATTTCTAATTTCACATTAGCTACCAGTTTTTTTCGGCTCTCTTTGCTTTATAAGAGGATTTTTGCCTCCAACTCGGCTAAATTCGTATTCCATGCTGATGAGAGCAGAATAAGCACGAAACTGCAGTCCATGGATCGAAATAGCCGAGTTAGCGGTGTATTGCATGTTCCTGCCTTAGCCCTTGCTCAGAGGCGGTTACTCACTGCTTTCTCCTCTAAAGTGTTTTTACTGCCGTATTAGTCCAGTCAAATTAGGTCATGAACCGGACATTCAAAAAATACAATTGCCACCTATGCCAAGTTGTTCAGTATGATAAGGAGATAATGTATAAAAAAGTCCCACGAATTTGAGCGTCGGGTTTGGGAATTATGGGGGGGCGAAGAAGGGGCTTAAAATGCTGATTATTGCTTTATTTCAGCTCTATCTCAATGACTTCCTTTGCACAAAAATGTTATTATATATAAAATTAAAGATGTTACATATTTCTTATGTTTCAAGTAATATTTTTGCGTCAGTCTGTTCTTCGTGGGGGGGGGGGGGGGGCGAGGGGGGGGGAGGCCCCCCCCTTTTTTTTTGAGCTTTCCACTTTAAAAATGTAAAAGCATATGCGCAGATTATTTTAATGTTTTTTATATGCCATATTTGAATACATCCCCCATCCCCCCCCCAAATAATGGAAACTATTGACCAGATCGGAGCAAATCGTAGGATTTTGCAGCGTTTTTGATACATTTCAAAGTTTATTTCTATCAAATATTAATCCAGATAAAGTTGAAGGGAGTAAATTAAATGTTTTTGAAACATGATTTAGACCAGTGGTTCTCAACGGGGGCGGTACCGACCCCCTGTGGGCGGTGGGAAGATGCTGAGGGGCGGTGAACATGTTTTGGGCAGTAGGGGGGCGGTGGGAAAATTTAGGGTCAGAGGATAATAAATGTATTGGAATTTATTTTAATTGTAAAAATAAAAATTAAATTTTGCATTAAATCAAAAATACAACTTGTATTATTTGTGTATAAAATAAACTTATGCACTCTGGAATCTTTAAAAGTATTTTCTTACTTTTTTCGGGGGTGACTTTTTTTATTAAAATAGTTTAGCTTTTTTAGTTATCTATTTTTCCTTTTCTCTCTCTCTCTCTCTTTTTATAGCGATTTGACTTTTTAGTAATCTTTTTGGTCCGACAATCTTGAGAGAGAGTGTTATAGCTTGACTACCGAGAGATGGCGGATGACCTTGAAGTGGAAACGAGCCTCTTTCATTTTGAGTCAAAAGTTATTTTTTACTCACTCGTATATTAAAATTTTTACTTCCTGCGTGATCTCTATGATGCTACCTATTACAAAATAAAGCGGTTCGTTTCCCTTTTAAGGTCAGCCGTCATCTCTCCGCGGTCGAGCTTTAACTAATATAGAACTGTTACAATAAATTGCAGTTGCAATCAAGGTTGAATGGTTTATCTAATATTAGCCAATTTGGTTAATTTTGATCACACGTAGCTAAATAAAATTCAAAAGCATCAGCCACACCATCGTTTGTGTATTTTTAACCGAACTGTTGATTGATTCTTTTTACCGCAGCAATGTCATTTCTAACAGCCGTAAAAAAATTTAATAAAGCCTTTTTTTTTCAGTAATTATCATGCATGTAAAAATACCGTCCGGCATCTGCAGGTGAAAATGGTCAAATTTTTCAAGTTTCAAGTTTCAGTCGCCTGTTTAAAATGTTGCCAAACGAAACTGGTTTTCATACTGAACAATTCCTCATTTAAGGATACCAGATTTCAATGTTTATTTCCGAAATTTAATGGGTGATTTAAAATACTTCAAAAAAGATTCACGATTGCATTTGAGTATCTCCCACAAATAGCGTTTTTGGCAGAACATTAAACGTCATTGATTTTGTTTCTTGTTTTTTAACTTTCTTAATTTTCTTTTACCGTGTTCTCATAATTTAGCTTAGTCCCTATGAGAAAGTAAGACTACCCTAAAGATATCCTAAATATCTCGATGGTCCAGGGCATTCGTGTCGTTTGGCTATTTTCCTCGGTTTGGTTATTTTCCTAAATTTTTAGCTGGCAATCGTATTTGCAATGCTTAGAGTGCCCGCTCAGTTTGACGGTTTTGTTTGACCTCAGTATTTTAACTTTGGCTTTCGCTCACTTCATTTATTTACTCTCATGGTTTATTTTTAGTGAAATCTCCTTCAATGATGCTCACGTTTTTGCCAACATTTTCACTCTTTGCACAAAGACTTCTCCGAGCGTTTTGAGGATATTTTGTTTCTGAACGTTCCTCAATGGGTCATGAGCCCTTTTAAAAATATTGAGACAGCAGATGTTCAGTATCAGTGAGAATGGGTGGAACTGTCAGCCACTGAAACTTGAAGAGCTGGTTTCCAGAATGTTAACAATCTTACAGGATTTTGTCTGCAAGGAGACATTAGTAGCCTTTATCCTGGACTGTGAGCTATCGCCAAAATTTTTTTAATCGTCTTCCCCTCTTCCTACCTTGTCGAATGTGGATTCAGTATTGTCACTGACCCAGTTACAAAACAGAGAACTCGACTTCAAATAGTCCTAAGAGGAGACTTGCGCCTTCACCTTAAAAAAAAAAAATAAACCGACCGTGAGGAAACTGGCTTTAAACCACCAAGAACTAATATCTCAGTAACATATATTTCTGAATGTTCCTTTCACCTTTCGAATGAGAAAAAGAATGCTTTGCTTGTTTATTTTTATTGCATTTGATTGTTTCCTTCATTTTTTGAACAAAAAATGTTTTGCTCATTTATTTCTATTTTATTTCATTTTATTTTGTTATTATTCTTTTAAAAATGAAAGATTTTTAATTATAGATTTGTTTTTTATTTCTACATTCGTCATTTTAATTCTAATAATGAATAATTAGGAAAAATATATCTTGTTTAACCGTTTTGTAAAATTCTGGAAGGAAATTATTTTAAACTTTAAACCTCTTTTCGCACACCCCCTCACCTTCACTAGAAAGGGGGGCGTTGGAAAAAATTTCACTCGTAAAGGGGGCGTTAGCCGTAAAAAGGTTGAGAACCACTGATTTAGACCATCAGTTTGATATCTAAAGCCCACTGTCAACATTAGAGTCACTCTGTGTTCCTACCTGCCTCGCTGGTAAAAACTGAAAACATAGCTGAATTAAAGTAAAACAAACGACAGAAATCTTTTAGTTTAAAAACTGCCTCTTTTGCTAGATGAAGTCTTTTCTTCCTCTTTTCCTACATCATAAATGAATAATTAATTTGGAGGACAAATCTCGTAAGTATTTAACACATACACATATTAAAAATAAAAATTATTTTAACATAAAAACTTAAATGATTACACATTTTTTTTTACCTTTTCACTATACTTTGAAACATTGCTATGAGGTGACTTTTTCATTCAACACTTTTTCATTTTTTGCTCAGGCATCCATCATCAAACCATATCCCAGATGACCATAGGAAGTTCAAGATGAAAGAGGGAGCAGCGGATGAATTTTTTACAAGCTAATTTTGCAATGGGAGGGCTTCAATTTTGGCATAACCACATGCACTCGGGCGCTGGTAAAACAACTTGTGTGAGACAACAATTTTCTATAGCTTTAGTCAAAACAGCCGTTCGAGGAGCTTTTGAATCAATGTGAACGGCTGTTCGAGGGGTAAAGCACATGATTCCTCCCCTAGCGTGGTACATATTGTGACCATCAATAGGCTAAACGTTATAGTCCGCGTAATCAAAAACAAACTGAATCAATATAGCCCTTCTCTAGATTGATGTCCTCGTTACAGATCTTTCAAATCCTATTACTTCACTATACGAAGAGCCCAAACCCTATTTTTGATACTACATTGACAAGTAGCCTTGATACAAATCTCCTGTGTAAGTACATAGCTGTACCGAATTGAATAGGATATAGAAAGGAACGTGGTCTTGTTGAAGAAATAATCGAATGAGAAATAGCAGTCACTTTCCTATCAATAGCTTTTTTAATTTCCTTCGTTTGTTTTTTAGGCTTAATAATCTGAGAGATCAGTAACTGGAGAGATTCTGGAATCAACTCTGGGTTTTCGTTTCGTATTTCTTTAAAAGAAGGAAACTGGGAACAATTATAAACTTGATTTTTTATGTCTCGTCTTATTGAGCATGGCAGTTGTTTCAATAATTCTCTTTACCACTTCAGCTTTATCTGTGTACCATTTATTGAAAAGTATTTTGGTCACTGTCTCATTAAAATATATTCACACCTGTAATGGTCGTGACATTAATACTGTCCCCATAGTGTTCTACGAGTTTTCTTTTCAAATGTTTGTCATGGTATGGCTGTACACAAGTATTTAGCCCGCAAAATAAATCAGTGAGCTCCTTGAAAGTGTATTGGCATTCATCGATCTCTTCCAAATATTGGCACCACTTTTTAAAAATATCTGCTCTTGACGAGTCTTTCCTTGATCCACCTCTATTTGCGGCTTCTGCAGACTTAGATACGTCAAGTTTAAACATGGATAAACCGTATTTGTGGTATCTTCCATTTGTTTGAACTAAGTTCATCGTGTTTTGCAAGTCTGAGAGTACTTCTCCCCAGGAATCGTGTCTTCTCAAGTCATCCTCGCGAATTGCATAAATATATGCTATAGTTTTTGCTTCAAATCAAACTTCTTTGGTTTTATTTCTACACTTGGATACATCTATGCATTTTTTCCGCACAAAAAGTAAAGTGATTTGAAGTCAAAAGTGGATCTGAGAGGCTTCTGTACTTAACTACTTGCTGATGCAATACTAGGTGGTTACAGATTTCGCGTGTAGTTCTTGTTTAAATGTACTTCAGTTACATTCCTATTCAGATAAGCGTCTTTCGCTCCATCCTCCTTAATTTCACCATCGTTTGTCGCAGTATAGCGTATGAAGGCTCTTGTGCCAGTAAAAACCCAAAGTAACCAACCAACCAACCTTAATTTCACTGCATGTCAGTATTGTGCTCCATCCTTTTGCAAATACATTAACTACTACACCGTCAGCATCAGAAACAAGGCTTCAAAAATACGATTCATTTTTGCAGCACTTCAAATTTTGTTCATTGTAAAATTCTCACAAGTTTAGCAATTCACTGATTTTTTAACCACATTTTAAAACTTTTTAACATATCTATTTCCTTAAATATGCAAACTTATGCACATTATATTCGGAAGTTTTTATATTCAGAGTATTTTAACTGAATATTTTATATTTATATATTTACAAAAATTATTTATTTACCAGACTGTCAGTATTAAAACGCATCTTAACGGGGCAAGGGCAGTGATCATAACCAAAGACTGGTCTATATGTCTATCTATTTTAGTACTGATCTGAATGGACACATATATAGACAAGTAAATTAAGCAGCAAAGTGAACCACTGAGTGCTCTTAATTGCAACCGGAAACGAAATTTTTTAGTATAAATTAGTGAATCTTTTTAAGACTATGATACCCCTTTTTATGAGAAAACGATGATGATACTGGAAAATACCCAAATGTTTTCGGGGTACTTAGTAAATGACCATTTTGAAGTTCCAGCTGGATACCTGCTCTTTTCCAGAACTTTCGACCTTACAGATTTGTCGCGGGGGCTCTGTTCAGCCTTGTGTCTTAAATACGAAACAAAAATTGGTAATGTATTATCCATTTGGTATTCATTTTATCGGTGGTCCAAAATTGCAAATGACGGTCCCAAGTACGCAGTAGCAAAAATAATTTAGGATTGCTATAGAAAAATTCATAATAAAACCATCGACAAAAAAAATATTAAGGTAAGTACTACCTATTTATTACCACAGCTCTCAAAAATTCAAAAAAATTGCACTCTTGAATTTGTTTCTTATTCAGTAATGCAACTGAACTAAATTATTGTCAACTTTTTTGAGATGCAAATAAGGTCCGCCCTTTAATTTATTAGGGGGGGGGGCGATTGGGGGGATGTACTAAAAATGGCATATAAAACATTAAAATATCTGCGCAGATACTTTTGCATTTTTAAAGTGGAAAGCTCAACAAAAAAAATTGTTTTGGGGAGGAGCACCCCCCCCCGCCCCCTCGAATGACGGACTTGCGCAAAAACATCACCTGATACTTAATTAATATGTACCATCTTTAATTTTATATACAATAACATTTCCGTGCAAAGGAAGTCATTGAGATAGAGCTCAAATAAAGCAATAATCAGTATTTTAAGCCCCTCCTTCGCCCCCCCCCATAACTCCCAAACCCGACGCTCAAACTCGTGGGACTTTTTTATACGTTATCTCTTTATCATACTGAACAACTTGGCATAGGTGGCAATTGTATTTTTTGAATGTCCGGATTCGGCCTTTTTTTGACCTAATTTTACTGGACTATATGGCAATTGCTACAATTTTTAACGATGCTATCAATTTCCGAAAACGAAATTTCGCTTTCGTGTTCATTCATTGGACGGTCTACCCTACCAAGTAAGAGCTTTTGAAAGCGTTTTTTTTTTTTTTTCAGACTATGACAATCTAAAATCTGGCTTAAAGTTCTCGAATTTTGTCATGAGTTTACATGCGTGCTTCCCAAAAGCTAATGAGCTTAAACTCACAAAAAATACTAGCGTGTATCAACAACCAAAATTACTTCAAGCTTTCTAAATTTCAGGTGGTAAAATTTTCTAAAAACTTAGCCTGAACATGATAATTCGTTCACAAAACTCCTCCGCCATTTTGGAGCGTTTTATTTCACGTATTCTAGATCCTCAGGATTTGGATCTCGGAGGCTAAAAATTTGCAAGTGTTAGGTTTAACCCATTTATGCCCAGTAGCCTAAAAACGGGACGCTTGTTAGTTACTTCATATGCATACAAAAACCTGTAATGGGTATATCATTTTACTAAAGCTGTTTTTCACAAGTTAAATAGTCCTTCTTCTTGAGAAAACCAGTTAGAGCCACTATTTGGACACCAGAGTTTATTTATTGACAGCTATTTTCAGACAAATCAGTCGAGCAACGATCCAGCATGGGTAGACACAGAAAGTAAGTTTTTTTTGCGAACTTATTTTTTATAAAACCAGCGGGTGACCGAGCTCCGCTCGGAGAAAACAGGTATCGAAGCTAACTCGAAGATTTAAATTTTCAATTGTGATTTATCAAAACAATACATGGGATAAGAAAATTTGTGAAACCATAGGTAAAAAGAAAACACAACCCTATTTAATCCATGCTCATCGTAAAATCACACCTAATTTCATTTCATTTGGCGCCTAAGGCGCGGGAGGGTTTGATGAGAATGGATGCAGAGTCCCTGTTTTCCTGTACGCATTTCATTCCAGTTGGTTTTGACTTTCACTTCACTTCACACTCCAGGTCCCCCCCCCCCCCCCGTATATACCACAACTCGATTTTTAACCGGGATAGGGCCCTGAAGAACGCTGTGCTCATTTTTGAAGAAGGCGCAAGGACCGAGTAAACCCTTGGGCCAGCACACCCCAGAGGTTTCGTTTCACTTGGAGGATTTTGCGACCACGAACATTTTTAACGTCCCCCAGCAACCATAAATGAAGACGGTGGACCTTTGATCGGCGGCTATATGATCGACCCGAGACCCTCCGGTTACGAGTCCGACGACTTACCGATTGGACTACCGCGGCCTCAGGCCCCTATATAGACGAGCCGACGCATCAAAATCACCACTTTGGATCCAGCGCGTGTGTGAGGATTGTCTTTTCTGGCCAGTTATCGCTTTTTGGTAACTTTTTACGTAAATTTAACAAAGCTTGGCAATGTCCCGAAACTTTACTCTGGTAACCCTATTTCCTCAACAATAAAAAATGATTGTGAAAGTTTATGAGTTGGATCCAAAGAGGTGAAACTTAAGCTTGATGCGTCGGCCTGTCTATATAGCGGCTCTACCGCTGCCCATACCCAATTCTAACTTTATTTTGATCGATCTCTTTTAAATTTCAAAAGCAATAACAATTCTAACATGTTGCCAAAAATTATTTGCCAAATACCATAAAAACATAAATTTACGCTGATGGGATTAAATATGAAATCCATTGTTAACACGCGGTTGCTATGAAACAGTGTAACAATAAGAGTAATCATAAAGAAAATGGCGTAGTAAGAAATCTTCTCAAACTTTTAATGAATCCTATCTGTAACTCCGAACTTTTCGACCGTAGCACTTCAAAACCGACGCCAATCGATTCTCCGTGGCCAAAAACCCCAGACCCCCAAGTTTACCGGAGTTTATTTATTCTGGGGCGATTTTCGACATTACAAACATCTCTCGTATTATAGTATAGGATTAACTATTTTAAAATTATTTGCTTAAAGTTGATCACTAGATGCCTTCTGTAATGTTACTTTGAGAAAGTAAATTCAAGTAAGGTCGTATTTTGCTCACTCGTCTGCAAAATATCCCATAAACAGTACGTTAAACAACTTAATAAATATGTCAACGGCGAACTATCTAAAGCCTAAAATGTATGTAAACCATTCCAAGTAAGAGTTATAAGCAGATAAAAATTGAAAAAAAAAGTTAAAAAAACTTGGGCATAAATGGGTTAAAGGCATTGGTATACTTCTATAAAATTTCATAAAAATGGGAGATGATCGGATGGGGATACGAAAAATTAGGTCAATTGAAATGGAATGACTCAATGGTAAAGCTTGCAATTTGGGACGAGCCATGTTGAGGAGATTTATAAAGTTTTAGTTTTATCACACATTGATCTTTTTTAAACAATTAAATTCGTGCTCAGTTTAGTGCATGAAGAGAGAAGGTGGGTAAAGTTTCAGACATTTATGGTAGAAATCGACTAATTTCTTGCTCATGATTTTTTTTTATTTTATTTATTTTTTTTTTTTTTGTCGTGTGCCAGCCAGGCTGGCAATTTGGAGTGCGCTGCTTCACTTTCCCAACTGTACCGTTATTTGGTGTGAAGTCCGACTTCCACAGTACACGCATGCCATAGGTACCCGTTTATAGGGTAGGCAACCTTTCACACAACAACACAGTCACACAAAGAAAGGACAAGGACAGGAGAGAGAAAGCACATCCATGCCCAAGCCGGGACTCGAACCCGGGGCCACACCATCCATGGCAGACTACTCTGACCACTAGACAAGGTGGCCGGCTTGCTCATGATTGACTAGCTTGATGGGCTCTTGTTGACCACGAGCTCAACCATTTATCTGAGACTAATTCATTTTTTTCTTCTTTGAGATTGTTCGAATATTTCTGTGAATAGCTGTGAATCGCTATTTTGTCCTAAAAGTATAAAGACCAAAGATTTCCTTTCAAATTTTAATTTTAACTAGAACTTGATTTAAACCTTACACGGCATTGATGTTTTTTCGACATAAAAAAAAATAACTTCAACAATCCCCCTCCCCCCAACGCGTGGTATCATGTGTGGACGGCCCCTGAAAGAAAAGGGGAAACAAACCTACACACTGTAATTTAACCCATTAATGCCTAGCGTCCCTTTTTAGGGGCGCTCCAAAAAAGGGTCTGAATTTCCCCAAAATGAACATTTCAACCAAATAATAGTGTTCAATGAGTACCTTGGTATTGTTCCAATTCGTTATTAACAGATTGCAGCACATAACCATTGTAAAGTGCGTTCTGTAGTAGTTTTAATATGATCTTTTATCAAAAATGACATCGTTCACAATCTCCAGAGAACAAGTTAAGTTTTCAAAGTTATTCCTTGCTTCCCAGTTTATGTTCATTGCTAATTTTATTTCTTCTTATAAAATGTCTTTTTAAATATTCTATCGTAGGCAGAAAAAAAAATTAGTAAAAAAAGTATGTACCCTCTGGGGTCTATCGTAACTTTTAAGGGACGATTTTTCTTTCTTTAATTAAAGAAATTATTTTTTACATTATATTTTTTATTTTTTTTTCCTGTCCATTAAACACTGTTTGTAATTAGTATACAAAATATCTTTGAAAAAAAATGTCAGGCATTAATGGGGTAATTTCCTTTCGTAGCTAGTTCTCAGAAACATTTAACAGTATGGAAACAATAAAATTAGCAATTTTGCAGTTTATTACTGTAATTAGAAATTCCCCATTCATTTTTTACAGTGCAAAAATTAGCGAAATCGCGCCCACTTACATTAAAATACATTAGTTTCCTCAAACCAAATAAAGGGCCTGATTGACATATAAATTTTTTAACGCCTTATCTTGAGAGCAGAAAATGACTGCACTCGAATTTTGGTTCGTGGAAAATCCCCGTGTTTATCTTGTAAAATCACGCATTTCATTCAACCACTGATGCATTCCTACTTGCGTGTTTTGTGTAATGAAATGACTAAATTCTCTTTCTTCTGCTCGATCCGCTTTCTGGAGTCTTAAAACACGGTGATGAATTGTTATGCAAATGTATGTAACTGGGTAATTCCATGTAAATGTCAACCTAGACATGGTTTTTTCATCTTTCAATATATATATCTTGTGATACATCATTTTAAAGATAATTTTTCAAATTTTTAGAAGTTATCATAAGTTTTCACAAAATATTACTCCAAACCCCTGAAAAATGGCTGTAAAGATAATATATGCAGTAACCCAAAACATCGCATATTTTTCTAACTTTTCACATTCCTATATAGTTGAAAAAAAATGCAAAAATTAATGAAATTGTTTTTAATTATTGAAGAATAGTTCTTTTGCTTTACAGAAATATATACAGGGTTATTATAAATGATGGACCCCTTTTTAAAAATTCATATTTATTAAAGTTATCAACGAAAATTAACATTCTTTATATCAACGAAAAGAGGAGATTTGAAATTTTTTTTCATATATAATCATAAATGTTCAATGTGTCCACCGCATGCTGTACGGCAACCATGACTTCTTCTTGTGACACAGGCGGTCTTCCTCTGCTTTTCCTCTGCTTTTCCTTTTACAAACACTACCAGTCTTTTGAAACTGCTTAAACCAACGGCTTATGCTTTTTTTAGTTGGGGCTTTAATTCCAAATTTGGCTCGAAATACCCGCTGCACTAAAATTTGTGACGTAGTGTTTACAAACTGAAGAACGTAGAAAACCCTTTGGTCTACGGTCGCCATGTTCTTCAGCTGCGCCAGTAAATCAAATTATAATCTAATCCGGTGCAAACTCTACTGGTGCGCCCTCTTTTTGCAGCTTCATAAAAAAATTTTGCACTAAAAAAAAATTTGAAATTTCATCTTTCCATTGCAATAAAGATTGTTCATTTCGGATTTGTACTTTAATAAATATGAATTTTTAAAAAGGGGTCCATCATTAAGAATAACCCTGTATATTTTTTTGTTTTATCATAAAATTAATATTGCTAAGTTAATAGGTATTCAGTCTGATTTACTTGTTAATGTCACAAAACTTGTTAGGTCATAAAAACATGAATTAATTCAGTTATTTCCTTCTGGAAATAATGTTTTTTATATTCCCCCCCCCCCCTGATCTCTTCTATGGGATGGGTACAGTTAGATTGATAAGATTGCTCATAAATAATTTCCTTTTTTCTAGCCATAGGACTTGTGACTAACATAACAACACTGTGTGTGACTAACATAACATGACTCTTTAAGAAATACTTAAATCTTAAGCAAACAATTTATTTTAGAAACAAATTCATTTTTTGAACATCTTACTTTAAAGAAATTAGTGTGACCATATATACTGCAGTAATTTATTTTCAAAACAGTTCTTTTAATAGTAAACTTGGAGTTGAAATTCTATGCTGTAATTTGCGACGCAAGTAAGCACTCGGCATATGAAGTCAACATCTTCAATGAAAGAATTTTAAATTACTTTATAGCTATATGCGGGATCGCTGTGCAATTAGTTTTTCTATGAACATATGGAGCTGCTGCTCACTTTAAAAACATAGGACCCTACCTGTATCCAGCATCTACAGGTCTTGGGGTTTTATGAAATTAGATCATGGAAAGTGCCCGCATGTATAGCACAACGTATAGAGCAGCGTTTTACATGGGCAAAGTTTGGAAATTATGCAAAAGAATTACTTCCGTAATTAAAAAAAAACTAGAATTGAAGATAAACTGTTTATTTTTTAGTGAAAGTGACAAGGCTGAAAAGAAAGAGTTAGACTTGTTTGGAAATGGAAATCCCCATATAGGTTTTTCGGGAATAATGATATGCTGTAAATATGGAGAAATTTAAAATTTGTTTATTAAAAAATACAGGAGATGATATCCCAAGAAAGGAAGTTTTTTTTAAAAAAGAAATTGTGGAAAACGAAGCTGCTGTTGATTTTGAAGTAGATTCTCCCGGACTGTTCCGAGATACAAAAACTAAGACAGTGGGTAATTTTATTGTGGTGGTATTTACCTCTTGTAAGTCGAAAAAGAAATATAGTAGGCAGGTTTTAAACATGAATGAAAATGATTATGAAGTTATCTTCGTGAGAAAAAGCTCTGAGGCAACCTTTGTGTTTCCCACAAATGAGAACAAATTTTGGATTTAAGGAACTCAAATTTCGAAAGTCTTGTAGCAAACATCTGTAAATTCCCGCAGACATTATTACTTTAAATACAAAATTGAACTGGAAATTTTGTTTAAAGGTAAACATGTGTGTTAATCTTCAATAAAATCTTGTTTGCATTCTAATATTTGTATTAATATTACTTGTAATACACTTAAAGTCAAATGTGTAATCGCGTGTTAGTCACGTTATGTTAGTCACAGGCAAGTTTTATTAAAATACTACTTTTTGTAATATTATTTAAAATATGTCAAATTTACAATTATTAATGTGAAAATAACCTTTCACATAGATACTATCAGGGAAAAAATAATAATTTTATGGTTTAGTTTTAGAGATTTGTGTTGATGAATTTAATACAAAATTTTGAGGGTTGAAAATCTGTTATGTTAGTCACGTTGTTCAAAATGTTCCCTAACTGCCAAAAATGAAAGTAGTATATTATTTTTGTATATTAACTTTTGTATGTTAACTCGTCTATGCGGAGAAGAATAACACCTTGTTTTTGATATTGTGACAAAAATAAGGCTCACACACAGAAAATAAGATTAAAAATTTATTCTAAATGTTATGTTAGTCACAATGGAATTACCCAACTTTGTAATGCTAATCACATATGTTTTTTAAACCCTTTTATTAGTTTTCACATGTGGATTTGTATGTATGTATGTAACTCTGAATAAAAGATAAAATTCACGTTCTTTACAAATATAAAAGTAATAATTTAAAACTATAGTTAATACTAAAGGCTAAACTATATTATTAAATGTTGATGTATTATAAGTGTTTCAGTTGTTTGTACGTAACTCTGAATAAAAGATAAAATTCACGTTCTTTGCAACTATAAAAGTAATAGATTTTCTACTATTATTAACAATAAAGGCTAAACTATATTACATGTTGATGGATTTTTTATAAGTGCATGTAAACTTATAATACACCATGGTTTAAAACTTCATAGTTTGACTAGCTACTTGGCCCGGCTCTGCACGGGATCTATCTTGAGGAAAAATGTCATGTCAAGTGACGCGTGAATCTAAAAGTCCCGATTAAATTAAAGTCAATAGTTTGCTTGAACGCAGTACGAAAAATGAATTAATCGCCAAAAAAGTTCTAAATCCCCGCTACAGGAAAAGCAAAAGCAAGAATTTTATTTGTTTATGTTCAAGAACAAAATGGCAACACCTTTTTCTCATTAATTTTTTATTTTACCCCATTTAATTTCTTTCACGCTCGTGCAGACGATTTTTATAAATCCAATTTAATATGTATATTTTCCAAATTTAAAAATGCCCATATATTTTTACTTTCTTCTATATCTAATATATAGAAGAAAGTATTGGTTTTCGTGAAAATTTTTCGAATGTCGAATTTTTGACGGATTTTGCACGTTTTGAGGTGCGCTGAGTCCATTTTCGACCATTTTTTGGAAAAATGTCTGTCTGTCTGTGTGTCTGTGTGGTGAGTCTGGTATGTGTGGTGGACCAGTTTTTTGTGGGCCCGCGCTAGAGCAAAAAACTACTGAATGAAATCGAAACAAAAATTTTTTGCACATATGTTACCACCATGTGAAACTGGTGCACCTGACTTTTTTTTAGCGAATTTCCTCCAAGGGGGGGTGGAGCAATCGCACGTGTTTCTGCGCGGGGGTGATTGCTATATCTCAGGGAAGTAACCGGCGGAATCAAACGAAAAATTGGTCCCATAGGTAGGACCCTACTGAGTACAGGTGCTGATTCAATTTGTTTGGTCAATATCTCGAAGGGGGGGTGGAGCAATCGCACGTGTTCTGCACGAGGGTGACTGCTATATCTCAAGAAGTAACTGGCGGAATCAAACGAAAATTAGTCCATAGGTAGACCCTATAGAGTACAGGTGCTGATTTAATTTGTGTGTCAATATCTCAAAGGGGGGTGGAGCAATCGCACGTGTTCTGCGCGGAGGTGATTGCTATATCTCAGGAAGTAACAGGCGGAATCGAACGAAAATTGGTCCATAGGTAGACCCTATTGAGTACAAGTGCTGATTCAATTTGTGTGTCAATATCTCAAAGGGGGGTGGAGCAATCAAAAGTGCTTATTTTGTCATTGCACCTACTGTATCTCGAGAAATATTGCTGAGATTTGAATGAAATTTTGAATAACACTAACCCAATATGGAAGCAAGCATCGATTAAATTTTGGCGCCAATCTCCCCGGGGGGAGGGTGGGGTGATTTTTGCGCTTAGTCAACAATGCGAAAAATTAATTCATTAAAAAATCGCTTTCACGCTATTTAATTATCAAAAACAGCTGAAAAACTTTCAATGATTTTGAAAATTTTTTAACTGCTGCCCAGTTTCTTTTTTACTAACAAATAAAAATGTTTTGCAATTAATCTAAACAAGGCTTTTTGCAATGATTTTCCAATTTCCGCTCATTGATTCTGCATTTGCAGGGGTTTTATTACGATAATTGGGAAATTGGAGCTGTCTCCCAATTATTCGGGGCGAGTACGTATTTTTATTTTTTGTAACTGGAATTCATGAGATAAATATAGAAGAAAGTTTCGTGACGGCCACGACAGCTAGTTTCAGTGTGGAGATATCGATTAACGGTTTTGAAAACCTTCGGAAAGAAATTTTCCTGAAAGGTATTTTTTGCGTTCTTTCGCATCAGACCAAGATCGAGAAGATCCGATTAGTATTTCGCTAGATAGAACCATTTTGAAGTCCTTTATTCGAAATTCGAACGGATCGGTATTTTTTTATCGCTCAAAAACCACCCTACGATCCTTCCCGGGTCCTAAGTATCTCTGCCAAATTTTGTCCAGATCCGACGTAAACTGTGTATTTGTATAAAGTACACACACACACAAACACACACATATATATATTCTTTGTTTTATTTGTATAGGTTAACTCTAAAGCGTATTTTTTAGTTTTTTAAACTATAATTTAATTATTTTTGTAAAAGAGTTCTTTTTTCTACCATTTCTTGTCATTCATTCAGCTTATTAGGTTTTTTATTTTAAGATTTTTGCTCGCATTTCCATAATGATAATGTTCCAAGTTAGTTCAAACCTATGCTATGCACCGTCAATTAGTTACTTAGTTTTGAGACCTTGTACACTGTTAAAAATTCAGGAAGCTTTTATGGTAAATGGTGCTGTAAAATGTAGCGTTTACCGTACAATTTTTTTTACAGCGAATAGTTCCGATAAAAAAATTGCGATTTCAGCGCCAATTGATCACCACGTGACTTACAGTGAGATACACAAGACAACCCATTTCCGCTCTCCTGATGTGTCTCATCTGGTACCGTGGATAGTAAAGCAGTGTGAAAAAATTGGGTACCTGCTTGTCGTTCGTATTTCCCGCTTTTTACTTCCTTTTACGTAGTAAAGGAAGTATTGTGATCACGAAAAAAATTTCACTCAAATTTCGGTCTAAATTTTGACTTAGCTCACCCCCTGAATGAATGTCCGCGTACTTTTTTTCGACCTGGTCAGCACGTGCATATTGTACCTAAACAACATACAAAGAGCCGAAAAATCAATTTCGACCACCCCCGAGTAAATTACGACGAGTTTTCTCGTGACGTCTGTATGTACGTATGTGCGGATGTATGTGCGTATGTGGCTCGCATAACTCAAAAACTATATGCCGTAGAAACTTCGAGCTTGGTATGTAGGCTCTGAGGGGGGTCTAGTTGTGCACCTCCCCTTGTGATTGCATTTGAATGTTCCCAAAGGGGTCTTTTACCCCTTTTTTGGGATAAATCAATGTTAATTTCAATACAGACTCAAGTGATATGAATTGGCGCCACCACTTGACGACATGTCGCCAAGCTTTTGGTCGCCAAGTGTTTGACGCCAACTTGGCGACATATTGCCAAGTTGGCGACAAATTTGGCAAAAAAATTATTTTTTGAATTTGGGTTCAACTTGGCGCTATTGGCGATATTTTGCGAAAAATTCACCAATGATATTAAAATCAGCAATATTTATAAAAATAACCATTGCAAAATATTTTTTGCATTGTTTCGTGGTAGATTAGGGGAGTAAATATTTGAATTGTTACCTTGCTCACTCCAGGCCCTTTTTTTAACACTTAAGGCAACTACTAAAAGAAATTTACACGTAAAAGGAAGTAGTGTGGGGTCCATACCAGATTTTTTATTCTCGTTTTCTCTTCCGTAAAATTTTACAGTAAAAATGTATTTTACGGTGAAAGTTACTGGCAACATGAATGCCAGTAACTTTTACCGTAAATTTTCAGGAAAATTTTTAACAGTGTATGGATTTGGGAACTTCGACAAAAATTACTTCTTTGTCTTATTTTTATAAAAAAAATGCGTGATATCACATTTCTTGTTACGCTATCACTGTCTATTATCACAACATTCCAGTTTCATGAAGTCCATCTCCCCTTAAAAGCCTGATATCATTTGTAGACAGCTTTACAATTGGTAACACGACAAACCAAATTTCGTATACAGCCGTCCCTCACTATGTTGCGGCCTCACTATATCGCTTTTTTTTTTTTCACTCAACGACTGTTTATTTAGATACGTATGCACGTACTGGCAGGTCGCAAAAACGGCTCAACATTCATTCGGAGTAAGCAAAATGGAAATGTATACCGAAATTTGAGTGAAAATTTTTTCGCAATCACAATACTTCCTTTACTGCGTAGAAGGAATGTATGGTCTTAGTTACTCTTTTTTTAAAGTGCCAATTTTCACCTTACCCAATCCCTTGTCACATTTCACGTTCTTTTTCATGCGCACGGTGCTGTAAAAAAAAAAAAAAAAAAAACGAGTGGTGTCACTCTTTCCTGCCATTCCCTTCTTTCCTCCTTGCTGCAAACTGGCACAATTATCCGACTCCTTCCCCCTCTTTCTGCAAAACTCGACATCATTTGTGATCGATACCCAGGCCTGTCATTTCAAGTGTTTCCAGGTGGGGGTTGAGGTAGGGGGGGGGGAATGACCCCTCCTTTGACCCCCCCCCTAACTGATGATCCTGTCGACTCCTATTCCTTTTTGAACAATGACAAAGTCCTACATTTTTTCTTTGTGGACCTCATTTGCCGGATAGTTCCTTTTCCAGATTGGCAGTCTGCCAACGTCAATCGTCCACCAGATATTGCTCTTCCACCGTGCAGGAGAGGGGGTGCGTACTAGCGGCAAATGGCGCCATCTGTGGAGTTGCCGAGTAACCAATATGTGGCGTACGGATGCGTGGTTTCTCGAGTTTTTGGAACGGGGACGATCACGATGGTCACCAAATAATTTGCCCACTGAGCCAGAAGGTTGTGAAGGATCGGGAGCAAAGTTGGGGGGTGTGCTCTCAGACTTACACTACATACTTATTGCAATTCGTTGTTGCGAAAAACATAATTTGGATAATCTGTGGTTTAGGTCCCTTTCTCGCCAAATGGGCGATAGGCGCGCCAAGCGTGACTTCTCGCGGAGTTCAAAGCTTCGAGAAACAATACGCAAATACGTGCCAGTTGGTGACTTTTTGAAAATACGCCAAGCAGGGTCCCAAAGCACATTTTCACCCATAATTTGAGTTCGAAGGGTCAAAATTCAATTTTTTTTTTTTTATTTTTTTATTTTTTTGAAATGATTGAAGAATTACAAGAAGACAGACAACCAATTGCGAATATTTAATTCAAACTTTAATCATTTATGTCCCAAATTAATTTATCAATGAGTTTTTATATTATTTTTTTGTTTTTTTTTAGTTGAAATACTATCAAACATATATATATACCGAGTGTAAAATTTTCGACAATCAGAAGCGTCTAAGGCCCCTTACGCCTTAGGGCCTTCAAGAAAACTGTTTCCGATCGCAGGTATACCATCTGCCTGCCTTCTCAGCGAAGTACGAGGAGTTGTATTTGAAAGCTTCAGCATGACACCAGCCATTTAGGCAGGGACGCCATTCAAGTTTTTCCAGGGGGGGGTGGGAGGGGGAAGGGTCCAAACTCGATGCAATTTCATCGGAAAACATCAAAAGCCACGCCCACTTATATGTAAATACATCGATTTCTCAAAGTCAGGGGGGGGGGGAATGACCCCCCTGCCCCCCTAAATGACGGACCTGCATTTAGGATTCAGAATACTAAATTAATATAAGCGGGACTTCTGAGTCCCGTCGGGCCATAAAGGGTAAAATTCAATGATGAGACCCGAGTGGTTCAGTGGTAAAAGCTGCGTCTTCTAACCTAAGGTAGTAGGTTCGATTCCCTCCTATACTTAGTAATATTTTTTTTTAATTTCTATTGTAAAATCTTTCCTGTATGTGTCTGGACCAGTAGTCGGAAGTAGAGCGCTACAAGTAGCGAAACTACTGTAGTAGCTACATTTTTTAATAGTTTGTAGTGTAGCGCACTACTTTTTAAAAAAAGTTGAGTAGTGAGTAGCGCGATACAAAAAAATAGTAGTTTGTAGCGATTTCTGAAAACTACTTTTAAATTAAAAAAAAAAGAAAAAAACTTGAAAAAAAAAGAGAACGAAGGAAAAAAACAAGGTTTTTCTTGTGGCAAATATTCGTAAAAATTGTTAAAAAAAATCTAAAAAAGACAAATTTTAGCAAAAAAAGCAACAAAAAGGAAAAGTAACAAAAAAATTCAAAGACAATTCCTATTTCTATTCCATATTCGAATGAGGTACTTCTTTAATCTAAACCACTTTTCGAATTTTTTCGGTCGATCTTCAATCAATCGGTGTATTTTTGTTATTTATTTATTTTTTAAAAAGTAGCGAAGTAGCAACTACATTTCAAAAGTAGTGTAGCTCGCTACATTTAAAAAAAAGTAGTTGTAGCTGTAGTTAACTACATTTATAAGAAAGTAATTGTAGTTGTAGTTCGCTACAAAAAATATGTAGTTTTTCCAACCACTGGTCTGGACTCTGGAGGCAAGGCGCCTGCACTGTTAAAATTTTTCCTGAAATTTTAAGGTAAAAGTTACTGGCATCCATGTTGCCAGTAACTTTTACCGTAAAATATTTTTTACTGTAAAATTTTACGCAAGAGAAAATGAGAATTTAAAAGTGGGAGATACGAACGACAACCGGGACCCAACTTTTACACACTGCTTTACTATCCACGGTACTAGATGAGACACATCAGGAGAGCGGATATAGGGTGTCATCTGCATGGCACAGTAAGTCATGTGCAATTGGCGCTGCAATCGCATTTTTTTTTATCGGTACAATTTACTGCAAAAAATTTTTGTCCTGTAAACGCTACATTTTACAGTAACATTTACCATAAAAGTTTCCTGAATTTTTAACAGTGTGGTACGCAGTCCTCTATGTACTGTCTGTCCATGAAAGCCGCGCCTAGCACTCGTGAACAATTCCTGTTAAAAAAGGGTAGATGGGTTGTGGGGGATAACTTTCCGAAGTTTTCAATTTAAAACTTGCATTTGCTATATCCTTTTGACATATTCAACTAAGCTGTTGAAATTAGCATCGTTCCATGTTGCTTGATAGAGTTCAAAATGGTTTCTATTATTCTTCCCCTTATTGTTATCTTACCTAACACCCCTATTCTGGTAAGATCAGAGAAGACCTGACGCATGCGCAAATGCGCGGAAGGTTTTACCTAAGAAGATCAGACAGTATGTGAAGTTGATCAGCTTCTAAATAAAGAATGTAAGAATAAATAATAAATTTAGTGATTTCAAACAGTTCTTAGAAACATACCATTGAAGCTATCAGGACTTTTTTAGTTATTCCGCAGCTAAATTTTGAAATTATTCTATTCAGAAGCCATCAGCTTCAACATACATGAGGACTGCGTACATGAGGACGTCAGGAGGTTCGGGGATATCCCCCGAAATATTTTTGAAATTTAATTCCTACAAGCAATATTTTAGACGATATTTGATAATCTGCGAGTGGCAATAGGGGGGGGGTAGGGATGCACCGATAAGCAAATTGGCCGATTACCGATTACCGATTAATCGGTTGTTGATAATCGGCCGATTAATCGGCTGAGCCGATTAATAATAAGAATGATTGTTTTTAATAGTACGATTTCATAATCACTGTTTTTTCTCTCTTATACAATTCCGAGTTTAGAAGTAGTAAGTAATTTATTTCTGAGAAGATTTTTTTTCCATTTTCTTAATTTTCACAAAATAATTTCAGTATTTTATTGAATTTCTTAGAACCGATTTACATATTATTGTCAATAATATTACATTAATACATTATTAATTATATTAATTGGACATAAAAATTTAAAAAAGGGGGGGAGGGTCTGTGATGCGCACTCCACAATTTAGGAGCACTTTTAATTTTTAATTTTATCAGTAGCAATTTAATTCAAGACTTTTATTCATTAAAAATTAGAAGTTACCTAACACAGCACTAAGGAGAGAACTGTCGCACATGAAAAATGTTGCAACATTGTCTATGTGTATATTTAATTCAAAGCAGGAGAATAAATTTATTAAAAACTTAATATCAACTATGAGGATTATTATTACTGTCAATAAAATCAAGTACATAGTTTCTTAGTGAAGGTGCACTTTAAAGAATAATATTTGAAAAATATATTTTTCAGCCGATTAATCGGCCCAATTTTGCCGATTATTAATAATCGGCAAAGTGGCCGATTATGGCCGATTAATCGGTACTGCCGATTAATCGGTGCATCCCTAGGGGGGGGTAAAGTTTATCTTTTAACATTTTTTTCAGGAGGCCACGTGGGCCTAGAGGTAAAGAATTCTCCTCGTAAGCAAGTGGTGGCGGGTTCGAGTCCCGCCTTGCCCATGGATGTTATTTTCTGCCGTAAAATCTGTCCTGTGCTTGTCAGGAGGCAGGGCGCATAGTACGCAGTCCTTATGTATGTTGAAGCAAAGCTGATGGCTTCTGAAAAAAAAAAAAAAAAAAGAAATTACCTGCTGGAAAAAAATAGAGACACAAAAATCTTAAACTTTATTCTAATCACGACTTAGCTCAATTTCATTTTGCTTTGCTACCTACCAATAAATTTCTAATTCTTACAAGAATAATATTATTTCAGATATGTTGCAATTCGCAACGCTCATTATTCCAAATTATTTTCAAACCTAAATTTCTACAAGAAGCAAGGAAACCGATTTGTGTGTGCAAAGTAAATTTATTCCCATGCATACGTAATAAGTGCGCGCGCTTGTTCTCCAACGCTACCCGAAATTCCATCAGTCTTTCCATCTTCGAATTTTCCCGACGCGTAGGACCGAGAGAAATCCAAGTGTTTCAAGAATTACGGGTACAAGAATTCAAGGTACGTTGATTTTGTTCTATTTTCTGTTTCAACTTTCTGAAAAGCTGTATTAATGTCTGTGGGAACGTCGAAATATTTAGTTTAGCTTCGAAAACTTTTAGCCATTTTCCTCCTTTAGCACGTTGTCTTCTACGCACTTTAGCGAACGTATCCATTTAAGTGCTGTCGAATGTTTCTATATTAATGGCATGTTTGAAATATTCATACATAAAGTTGTCTTGAGTCAAATGTTGGTTTTTTTAGCGTTAATATGAAACTACATTGTGTGGCCGACTCTCTCTGTAAACTTGTCATTTTTCATACAGAATCTGTCCGGGGATGTTGTTTTTTTTTTTTTTTTAAATGTTCGTAAAATTACACTATTGCTTGGGAAATGAATCTATTACTTAGGTTCGCAAGAGGGCCATTTGAAGTTTGTTTTCTGACAAACCATGACAAGGGGAAAGTCCCCTGCCTAGTATAACTAGGCAGGGTACTTAGAGCCCGATCAATGGGGCACATTTCTATTTCATGGCCCCCACCCCCTTCTCATATCAAGAATGTGTTAAGAGTAAAAAAATTCCTGCAATACCAAAGTGGAAGAAAAGTTTTGTGCAAAGATTGAACTTAGGAAAAGTAATAATGATATCAAATTATTATGAGAAAAATATATGTCGACATTCCCAGAGTAGGCTTTTAGTATTAATAGTAAAATATACAGTAGGCATTTTAGTAAAATATTTATTTAAACCCCACCAGTCACCACCCTGATGAGGGTTTAACCGGATGTGGTGAATGGGAGGAAAATTAGTAAAATATATAGCAAGCATATAGCATTTAGGAGGCGTTGGATAAAGAGGGGATTTTGGGCCCCCCTGAAATCCAAGAGGGGCCTGTGCACCGCGTGCCCCTGCGGTAATCAGGCTCTGAGGGTACTTTGTATTTTCACTTAGTGGCGTAATATTTGCAAAATTATAGGAACATAATTTGTTACGAAACTACCCATACATGTAGACCCAAATGATGGACATAATAAATATTTTATGTCTCATAATTAAACTAATTAACATTAATAAAACCACTTGCTAGAGGACTGTTTTCGCGACAACCATGATGCATACTTTCATCGCAAATGTGGCTCTCAAACTAATAAAGTGGCATTTCAACACCGTTCTCGACAAGTTCACAGATTACTTCAAACTTCATCGCAAAAAGAAACAGATTTTTTCTATTGCAGCTTTGAATTTGTGGCAGGGGAATGTTTGAAAAAACTCCGGGCAGAACTTGCATGACAATGTTAAGTTTTAGAAATACGTAATTAGACTTTATTTCATAAAAAATATAGTTGCATTATTCTATTTTTAGATATTAATTGCCAAATTTAATGAACTGCTAATAGGTTTTTTTTTTGAAATATTACCTTTAAGTGTTAGACTATAAGATCGGAACAGCCAGGGACTGTATTTTTAGCACTTGATGATTACTAGAAAAAAACATTAAACCTTTATCGCTCCAAATAAAATTGGGCCACAAAGTAATAATACTTCACTTGAACTAAGATGATTACTTTATGACACTTTATTATTTTTTAAATATTCGGTTCGGACAGCCAATTACGGAGTTTAGAGAAACGGCCTTTTACAGAACATGGTTTTGAGGTGAAATTCTGGTGCTTTAACGTAAACTGAATTACATTGCATAAGAATAACTGGATATAGCAAAGCACATTTTATGCTAGCGTTAGTGCAATGAAATAGGGTGGACCGAGCAGTGGATGAGCACTTTACAGTGGACAAAATTTTTTTTTTTTTTCAGTTATTGATCTATGTGTCTAAAACTTTGTGTGCTTGTATTATTGTATATTTACTAGGGATGCACCGATTAATCGGCATGACCGATTAATCGGTCATAATCTGCCCCTTTGCCGATTATTAATCGGCAAAATTGGGCCGAATAATCGGACGAAAAATATTTTTCGTTTATTTTTTAAAGTATACCTTTCACTAAGAAACTGGTGAATAATTTATTAATAGTAATAATATCTACACATTTGATATAGTTATTTTTTTTAAATTAATTTTCTTCTACTTTGATACTACTAATATACATCGATAATGTTGCTACATTTTTCACGTGGCGATAGTTTTCTCCTTAGCACAGTGTTTTTAGATAACCTCTGATTTTCAAAGAATAAAAATATTGAATTAAATTGCTACTAATTATTAAAAATATGAATTAAAAGTACTCCTAATTTGGAGTGCTCACCAGACTCCCCCTCCATAACTTTTTTTTGAATTTTTTTTGTCCAATTAACATAACTAACAATGTGTTAATAATATTGACAATATGAAAATTGGTTCTAAGAAATTTGATAAAATATTGAAATTATTTTGTGAAAACTAAAAAAATGGGAAAAAAATCTTCTCTCAGAAATAAATTACTTACTATTTCTAAACTTGGAGTTGTATAAGAGAGAAAAAGAGTGATGGTAAAATTAGTAGTAGAACAACAATCATCATTAATCGGCTCAGCCGATTAATCGGCAGATTATCAACAGCCGATTAATCGGTAATCGGCCAATTTGCTTATCGGTGCATCCCTAATATTTACTGCATCTAAAAGCAT
Organism: Uloborus plumipes; assembly: GCA_038373865.1. Lineage (NCBI taxonomy): Eukaryota > Metazoa > Arthropoda > Arachnida > Araneae > Uloboridae > Uloborus > Uloborus plumipes. Next base: position 64,926 of record JAXGGA010005524.1, read on the forward strand.
TATAAAATCAAATTGGTGCATAAACAATGAATACTTTTTTGAAATTTAAAATTTTGAAATTTTTTAACAAAATTTCAAAATGCTCCATGCGTTACAATTTGTTTTCAAACTTTGAATTTCCACTTAATTTCCGATCATTAGGCATGATTGCATAAATCTCTGCATTACATGCAGTGTTTTATGTGATAGTTTATAAAAGATGGCTGAAAAGAGAAAGTTAAATGAATTTTTCAGCTGCAAATTTTCATTTCCAGTCATCTTTTATAAACTATCTCATAAAACATAAAATGTCATGCATTAAATTTATGCAATCATGCCTAATGATTGAAAATTAAGTGGAAATTCAAAGTTTGAAAAAAAAAAATTTTAATTTCAAAGAAAGTATTCATTGTTTTTGCATCAATTTTTTTTAATGTTTTTAGATGAAGTAAATTTTCAATAAGACAAGCACAAAGTCTTAGACACATGGATCAATAATTGAAAAAAAAAATTGTCCACCGTAGTCTTAAGCGACATTTCGTTTACAAAAATTCATAGCATCGTAAAAAATTATAGCATTTGCCACATGATAGTAAAAATACTTAAATTGATGAATGTAGTTATTTTTTAAAATAATGCACAAATGTTTATGGTTCTGGATCAGGTTTTTGGGGGGTTAAAAGGAGAAAAAGTGCCTTGACCCAGTAAATGAACACCCCAAACAAGACAAACGCAGCATTTTCTAGCCATTTTCTTTTCGGAAATGTGTAGAAGTTACTACCAAATTACTGCCTGTTTATATAAGAAATATGTTTAAAAAAACTTCATTTTTCAAGAAAATTACAAGGTGTTTATTCTCTAATGGGGTCATTCCCTGATCGGTCTACCCTATATCGGTCTACCCTAAATTTGGCTAGACGGAAAGTCAGCCTAACCGGAAACTAGGTGTCCAGCTCATAATTGGAGTTGTATAAGTTTTATAGGAGGAATGGTTCCGATTTGGCTCTCGACGGCCCGGTTAAAATTAAAGACTTTCCCAATGAGAAATAACATTTTATAATTAAAAATGAATTTGAATATTTTATGTGTAAGAGACATTAAATCATATTTCAAAAAAAGTGAAATTCTATGAGTCGCTAGCTTTATAGAACTTGCGTAAAGATCGTTTGGATACAGTTCTATTCGCGCTACTGGCTTGAAAAAAAACTTCTTGTTCGATATTTTAAATTATACTGTTACTGTGACCCGGATCAGTTTAAAAGAAATGTATTGCATAAATATTCATATTATGTTTATTCCATTTACATGTATATTTTCAATGTTGAAAAAACATGGCTTTCATGTTTGTAAAGAGTTGTATTTAATTAGCTCACATGGTTGATTCCACGGAAAATGGTCCTTTTTAGCAAAATGTTTTTTCAAAAAATTCAATTTTTCTTTATTTATTGCTCATTAGTTTGTATTTTGGTAGAAAAAGACACAAAAAGCAAATAATTTTTTTATATGCTTTATACATAAGATATTGGTAGTGTTCATGGTTTAGAAAAGCCAATTTGCTGTTCAGTTTTAATTTTCCCCTCTTTGAAAAATTTAAAAAAATAAATAAAACGGCTGTTCTAACTTTTGCTAACTTTCCTTCGAATTTATCAAATGTTTTATGTCAGAATTTCAACATTTGAGGTGGATAACTGATATTGAAACTATCTTAAATGTTTCTAATTTTGAAAAAAAAAAAAAAAATACATAAATGACTACTTTTTGTGTGGATGTATCCGGGATAATCTTCAAAACTACTGATCGATTTTGACCATTTTTTCACCGTAGATAGCTACATTAACAGAAATCAGGATAGGCTATAATTTATTTCTAAAAGACTTAGTTTTAAAAAGTTATTATGGGGGGGGGGGGAAAGTAAATTTCATGTCATTTCCCCATTAAATGATAACATTTACCACCCTCGCAACAATATTAATAGGAATCATGATAAAAATTCTGAACCAAGTCTTCTCTGGAGTAAGTATGAAATTTATTGCTTTCTTAGGATTTTTATATTCATCTATGCCAATAATCGATGCCGGGTTAAATAAAAAGAGAATTGATATTGGCAATACTTAGAAAACAGAAAATGATTTTTTGGAAAATCACACGGATAAAATAAATGGGCAAGGTCGTTTTCCCACAAGTTGTAGGCGTGGCTAGAGGCGGGGCTTGCTGACGGGGGAGATAGTAGGGTAGGAGATCTGCTCTTTGACTACCGCCGTAGGAAAAATTGGAGAATTGGCGAATTATAATGGACGCATTTAGTGGTGATGTCACGGGTTGCCAGGCAGAGGGAAAGGTTCCCAAACACCGGTTGATAAGATGAATTCAGCATAACTGTCAATGCTAAAGTGCTGTGAGTAGCAATATTTATTCGTTCATTTCATCATTTAAAATGCTTCAGGTTTGTTTTTTAATGTTTTGAAAGTATTCTCAGACAATGTAAACGCACCATTAATGCATGATTGCTTCTAATTTTCGTCTGTAAACTGCAGAAATATTAGAAAATACATAGGCTTATAATGTCCTTTTTGCAGACTTCGAGTTGTTAGGTTATCAATATTTATTCGTTTATTTCGTCATTTTATGTGCTGCTGTTGTGTTTTTAATGCTTTAAAAGTATTCTCATCTTATTTGCACTGCATTGTCACATATTTTTTTCTTATATTTATTTGTATAGCGCAGGAAATAAAAAATACATAGTTCTATAATATGCAGTTTTTTCGTTTATTTTGGCACATGGTGCTGCTAATGCTCAATGTTTTAAAAGTATTCTCAAATCATGCATGCACGTTATCTTCATATACTTACTTAAATCATATGTAATTCGTGCTACTATCTGAGTTTTTGGATTCTCTCATATTTTGATGCTTTCATTTTGTAAAGAAAAACATCTAATTTATTTTTTTTCTGCTTTCATTTCAAAAGCATTTAATTTGTTTTTTATATTTTGAACCAAATTTCCTTAAAAAGAAAAAAAAATATGTGGAGTGATTTAGAAAAACTTTGGATTGTGTATTTTTTTGATTTTAAATTCAGTTATTGGCAAATATTGATGCAGAAAGGTTTTCTTGGTGTAAGAATTTTCTTGTGGCTAAAAGTCAATCTGACTTTAAAAATATTAAATATACTGTCGTCTCCGCTTAATCGGGTGAAGGATAAACGAATACCACACTTATACGAATAAAATATCTCGGAACCGATGCCATAGACGCAATGTTAAAGATCCCCACTTAATCGAATACCCCGTTTAATCGAATAATATTTCTTGGAACCAACAGTATTCGTTTAAGCGGGGCAGGTTTTTGAAGAAGTTGCATCTTACAAAAGAAGCCCCAAGCAATGACACGTTATTGGTTTTAACTTTTCCATATTTTCCAGTCCGATTTAAAAAATATTTTGTAATTTCATGTGTCCTTACCCATGGAAATCATTTTAATATGAAATACGGCACTCTGGTTAAAAAAGGTTAGACATGGATGATGTAGAAAATTTTTTGGACAGTTGGATTGTATTTCAACTCAATACTTGTGCTGCATTGTATTTCAACTTGATTCCCTTTAAATTCTTAAATATAGACCTGCGTAACGCATGTAATTAATTTCTCAATAGGGTAGTTGTGACCTACTGAATATCCCTTTTTTAACTACTAGATATTGTTAAGAGGCTTACAAAACACAAAAATTCACCATTGCCGAATTTTAAAACACAACGGTTGATTCTTAATGATTTTTTTAAAAACCCACGCGCAAAAAAAGCGCGCCTTGAAACCGAAACCCGTGACGTCAGAGGGCAGCAACTTTCAGCCTTTCATCCATAAAAATTGGATTTTTGCTATATTATCGTTTCATTGCGGGATTTTCTCCTTCCGTAATCAATACCTTAAAGTCTACTAATTCACTATTTAAAACTGGATTTATCAAAGAGCACTCCAATACCCTGCTAGGGGTGATTGTTTTGATATTTTTTGGCGAAATCCGTAGTCAAATTTTTAGAACGCATCACTTGGCAAGAAAAAAAACTTACGGCAGTGCAGAGCGAACAACAGTGCGGAAGCCGGAGAAACCGGTTTCTCGTGCTCCTCGCATCTAAAGCTTCTCGCTCTTTCTTCGCCTTAGTGGAAAGTTCAAAAGCGCCAACGAATGCCCAGTGACGTCACAGCTGCTTGAAATTTAAAAATTATTTAAAAAAAAACTACTTGTCGCAGCGCAAAAATTTTTTCGCCGTTGATGTTCATGTCTGTTGCTCTATCATATAAAAATAATATTGAAAAATCGAAAACTACCCTATTAGCCCATAATGTCAATTCTACTCCCCCCCCCCCCCCCCATTTTTTCTCTGTTTAAGACTTATTTCATGTACTAAAAGTTGTTACTCTAGTTGTAAGAAAAACAGATAGATACAGTAGCACCTTGTTACATCAGGCCTTGTTATATCGCTCATTTGAATATACAGTCAGCCCTGCTTGGCTTTGCTTAATTGGGTAACGGATAAACAAATACCCCGCATAAAGGAATAAAATATCCTAGAATCGAATGTTTCCCATGCCACAGACGCTAAGTTACAGATCCCCGCTTAAACAAATACCCCGTTTAATCGAATAATATTTCTTGGAACCGACAGTATTTGTTTAAGTGCGGCAGACAGTATCATATTTTTCCTTTGTCCCCCCAAAAAAATGTTGCTCCACACTTGACATTATAGAGGGGAAAAAATAGTTGTTTTTCCCCTTTATTAATTTAAGAGCAAAACTGGCATGTGCCGGACACCTTGTCTAGTGGTCGGAGCAGTTTGACCCAGATGGAGCTGTCCAGGGTTGGAATCCCGGCTCGGAGCGAGGAATTACGAGGAAAGTACCCTGTCAGGAATGTACTTTCTCTTTCCTGTCTATGTCCATTCTTTGTCTGAACGTGTTGTTGTGCTGTGCATGGTTGCCTATAATATAAACATGTCCTTGTGGCATTGTGTGTACTATGGAAGTCGGACTTCAGGCCAAATTACAGTAGAGTTGGAAAAGTGAAGCGGTGCACCCCAAGTTGCCAGCTTAGCTGGCACAAGACAACGATAAACTGGCATGTTTCCGTAAATTTAACTAGTTGTAGCTTAAGCTGCAATTTTCAATTTGTATTCCATAGTAAAACCATGGAAACATTTAAAATTATTGTTTTAATTTTATAAGAAAAATTCATGGAATAATTTTAGCTTTAAGAAAATTGTGCTTGTATGATAATAAATTGGTCTTTTTTTGCAACTACACAAGTCCTTAATTTGTACGTTGATTGTTTTGTCTCTTTTATGACCTTTGTGATATCGGGTTTTTGGATAGATCGTTTTTTGGTGGCTCCCAAACAACATACTATAGTGTTGGGTTACTGTATATTGCTTAAAATTCTTGATCCTCACCCCTATTCTTTTTTCTTGTGGATGTGATACCATTTTTCAGTTATTTTAAAAATATTTTAGCATTTTTCAGGTTCAAATATGAAGAACCCTGTATAAAATTCAAAAGGAAAGCACATGTTCTTGTATACTGCAGTAATTATTGCTACAAAGTTCAATTGTAAATAATTGTTTAATTATATGAAATTAACATGCAACTTTAAATACATTTGTATTTATTTGCCTTCAGCTGTAAGTTACGATACAAAACTTCACTGATAACTAACTAACTACTTAGAAAATCTTCTGATAAATTATTTTTTCATCATAATGCAATCATACTGTATTGATATACCGATTATAATAGCCAAAGGTAGGATTGGGCATTTTGCTGGCAAACTGGTATTTTTTTCTGGGGCGGTGACAAAAAATAGGGAAAATGATTGGTTATAAATAATATACTAAAAACAATGTAACTTTGCAAGCAATACAATTGAGAGTTAAATCGAAATATTAATTAAAAATTTCATTAATACAGTCAAACCCGCTTTGGAATAGCCATCTTGCCATCAAAAATATTCTAATAAGCTGGATATTCCATTATCCGGGATCATGTGGAGCCCGGCCAAGAATAGACAGCAATCAGCAATGCTACAATTGTCACTCAGTATTTAACTGCTGCCTACCCCCGTATGTTTCAAGCGTGCAAGAGCATATGACTGCCCGGAGTGCTCCAAGTCAAGACACAAAAAGCCCACTTGCGCCAACTGCTTAGAAGACCACCTTGCATTAAGCCAGAATTACCCTAGATGCTCAAAGCCCTGCCAATACCTCGGAACAAATCGGAAACAACAGAGGGTACCTCGACCTAGCATTCGCTGCGGAACTCAGCAGTGATATCATAGGCGACCTCTGACCGCTTATGGCCGAAGACGAGCCCCACCCATTCTGTGTGAGTTTGACACATTCTCCTTAATCCCGCCATACCTAAGGCGGCCATGATGATGATTACACCCTAACGCATGATTTGAAGTTATGCAGCTGATCAATATACAATAACTCCGATAAGAAAGCTACTTTTCTCTCTGAACACCCGTTACAATTTCTTGTTCAAGTGCACAAAACAATGTCTGAGTACATTCTTATCAATGTTCTTCAGGCACAGATACCAAACATAGGGTTTTTGAGTGACCCCTTAATCTTTCCATGCATAAGAGTCTCAGCTTTGATCTACATGTAAAGAGGACACCTATGAGTATTTTCTGTGCTGCAGTAGTTCCGGCGATACAGCCAACCTCTAGCTAATGCCCAAGTTCATTTTAACCTCTAAACAATAGAACAGTCAAGTTAAATATTAAAAGGGTATCAAATTATAGACTACACTTGAACATACACATTTTTTTTCAACATAATGAAATTGAAAATAATTATTAGCATGTTAAAATAAAATTTTTCAGAAGAAACAAAAACTCTTATGCTAGCACCGTCCCGCCTATCATCTAAAGTAGGGATGTAACTGTATTACATTTTATTGTTATTATTTATGTTAAGCAGGTTTCATCAAAGCCAAAAAGTAGTTAAACTATTTCATACAAATAGTTTTATACTCTGTAAGTTAATATTATGCTTGCAGTATTCTTGAATACATTATCTTAAAAAATAATGTTATCATACTAGCATTGCTGATGACCTTTTTAATTCTCTCTCATTTTAATGAACAAAAGTGTTTCAGAAGTTGTTAAAATCCTCGTAATGTAATTAAAACTTAATAACCTGTAATTTGTATAACTCGTGCAATAAAAATGCAATACTTGGTGAACTTGCAATTTTGTTAGTTATTTCATTTGAAACATTGGGACAGAGAGGTCAATTCATATCAACTTGTTAATCTGATTTATCTTGTGTAATGATCTCATACTAGCATTGTTGATAACCTTGTTTATTCTCTCTCATTTTAATTATTTAACAAGAATGTTTCCGAAGTGTTTAAAAGCCTTGTAACACAATAAAATTGTTTAATGGCCTCAAATTTGCTTTACTGTCATGCTTTTAAAGATAAAATACTTGAAAAAGTTGCAATATTTTTACTGTTATTTGATTTGTAATATCGGGTCAGAGTGGTCAATTCTTGTTACCTTGTAAAGTTTTCATGCTCTGAAAAACTTAAATGATAAAGAGCCTTCAAGTTTTAATAAAATATCCACAAAGGGGAAGATCAAATACTAAAGATCAAACATTTACTCTCACCTAAATTTCCGTTCAGCGTAATACATAAAATAAACTAATTAATCTAACGTCTGTAACCAAGAAATGAAATTCTATGATTTCTACAAATCGTACGTGTTCCAAAAAGATCTTTTTTTTTACGCTATCCATGATATTTATTTAAAAACCACCATAACGTATATAAATTGTAATTCGTCAATTTATCTTTTTTAACCGACTTCAACAAAGGAGGAGGTTATACAATTCGTCGGAGAAACGGTCTTTTTGAAATTTTTAAACTTAGTGTCTTTCTATGTCCTCCTCTTTTCTCCTGAACTCCAACGAACTGAAAGTCGAACCAGGTACTGATTGATTCGTAAGTTTTCATGCTTCTTTAGTCTTAATTTACATGAGGTTTGATAAAGGAATTCTGAAAAAAGTGAGAAAAATCTTCAAATTTTTGCTCAAATTTAAGCGATTTGTCCTAAATGATTAAATATCAAATCCATTGTTACAAAACGTGATTGATATGAAACAGTAATAATAATAATGAGAATTTTAAATGAAGGCTTAACTGAAGCAAACATGAAACTCAATGGTAACGATTAGTACGTCGTAAAATCTTATGAACCGCGAAAAACTGTTTTGAAATATAAATTCGTTGAAAAGCCATTAATATTGAGCCTTTGGTTAAACTAGTACATAAATAAATACCAGAGAATAACTAGGATTAGTTTTTAGTGTCAAACGTTTAAAATTTTAGACGCGTTGATAGTTTCTTTCTTACATAGTTTATTTTATAGAGAATTTACTTAAGAAAATTAGGTGAAGTTTTGTAATGGAAACATTACCTTATTTCATATGTACATTTACACTAAAAGGAATAAAATAAAAATATTTTTGGAAAAAAAATTGAACCGACTGCGAAACTTCACTCGGCAAGTGCTCTAAAAAGTAAAAAATAATTTTATTCTTTGAACACCATCGATACTACATTTAGCATAAGTTTTGAAGTCGGTGCAAAAACTATAGGTGAAATGATGTTTAACTACATTTTGCCAACATTTTTCAGCGAAAACCATTGAAAATGAAGAGCTGAATATTTGTACCATTACATAAATATGTGGTTGTCAATGTAGTGTATGCGAATGCGATTAAAGAACATGGATTCATTGCAATTTATATATATAATTAAATTATAGTTTCGTATGATTCTATTTAGTGTTTTTGCGCCGACTTAAAAACTTATGCTAAATGTAGTATCGACGGTGTTCAAAGAATAAAATTATTTTTTACTTTTTTGAGCACTTGCCGAGTGAAGTTTCGCAGTCGGTTCAATTTTTTTTTCCAAAAATATTTTTATTTGTTTACATTTTTACGATTTTGTTGCGGTCATGGTTAAATCCTGCATCGCGTTTCAAATCGAGATTTTTCAACAGTCGTGTTTGAATAGTGTGACCGGTTACCATTTAGCTAGTGTTAGAGCGTTACCATCGAAACTCCAAGCCTTCTGTCTGAAACGGTTGCTAGGGACTACGTCATCACATTGGGGCCACTTTCTTTCATTTTCCAGCTTGTTATTATACGCAAAACCCATTCAAACTAGCTAGAGGAATCTTATTCCAGTTGGATTTTATCACCAAAACCTTCATTTGGATTATAAAAGGTAAGTTGTGCTTTCTTTCATGCATCATATCCCTTTATAATATTGAAATTAACTTATTTTTAAGTACTAACTGACATTTCTGATAGTTTCCGGATTAGTTGACTGAGCTTTAAGTTTATTTGATCTATTTCAGACTTTCTGTGCGAAATTTAAATATTTATTCATGGAAAATGCTTGCCTAATTGAAATTTCTTTTCCGGATTGTAAAAGCTGTACTTTTTCAAAATGTAACCGCCAGGTTTGAAAGTTAAGTCAAGAAGCTAGCTAAGCTAACCATTTTCCTAAACCATATACAACGATTTCGTAATGAAATGAAGTTGATGTATTACCTGTTAAAGGATTATAAAATATTTAAAGCGTTTAGAGTAATGCATTGACAAAAAACTTTGTATCTATTCGAAACTCAAATACAACCTGCCGACGAAATATCTATGAGCAGCCATTTTCAGTAAAGTAATCCATTCCTGGCAAAACACCTAAGTCCTTCGTGTGCTGTATGATAACTATGCTGTGGTATTTACATTGTAAATTGACAGATTTAATGATAAGAATTGTACTAATACTTGGTTTTGGCACGTTTTTAAAAAGCTTGCTGAAAGTAAAATATGTACCGATTTAGGTATTTTATCTTCGACAATTAATTTTGCCAAAAATTTGCAAAAGCCATTTAGGTAAAATCTTCTTTTTCCAAATCTTAAAACTTGATTTAATAAAATTAAAGTTTTTTTGTCAATATTTTTTTTTGATGTGATTTCAAGTTCGCTAATTTTACGCTAGTCAATGAAAGTAAAATTTTTGGCGAAATTTCAAAAGCCATTTAACAATATTAACACAAGTATCTCAAATTTGAAGAAATCGGTCAACGAAATAAATGAAGCTAACATAAATGTTGCGCTAAACATTTTGGAAAACGTTTAAGTGTTGATTTTTGGCGCAATTTTATGATTGCGAAAACTATCGCACATTTAGACGAGTTTTGGTTTGGCGAAATTTTAACTGCTCCTTGACATTTTATAGTTCCAAATGGTTTTTGAAGGATTGGTTTGTAAAAAAAAAGTTTGCGAGTAAAGAAATTGAGCCAAATTTTTAGCTGCGCCAACAACCAACATTTTCAAAACTCTTCATTGTTTTTTTAATTTAGAGCATTACATAAGGGCCGACAACCTACATTTGATCTCAACTAAAGAAATAATGAAGAAGCAAACAAACTAATATTAAACGTTTACTACAAATTGCGCTTTTGTAAAGAAAAATCAAGCATAAATAAAACCTTACTTATTAGAAAAAAAAGCTAAAAAATAATTGTAGTAAGCTGCCAACAATTTCTACTTCTCTCAGCATCATGATCATGAATATCCATTATGTATTATTATGTGTCAAAAACATTAAAGTATTTTCTTATGAATATTACTGAACTTTCAATTTTAAATACGAATAATAAAATCATATAAATTTTTAAGCTTAGGGCAGACATTTTAAAATTCTGTAATTTACTGACACTAATGTCATAAGTTTTGAGCTTTTGACAGATTTAATTAGAATAGGAAAAATGAAATAAAACTTTTTTTAAAACCTATTAGTAGTAGCAGTTTAAAACCAATTAGTATAGGTAATTTTAACAAGCATGATTCGTGTTTTGTACTAATGAACATTTATATCATTACTTGATCATAACATTTTTTTCATTCCTGAATTTTTTCAGACCGACTGGAAAAGAATGCCAATCAAGTGCTCGATTTCTAAATATAGAAGAAAATATGATGAGAAAAATAAAGCTCATATTTTTTCGTTCCCTTGAGATCTTTGTAATTTATGAAAAAATACATTAACATGTAAATAAATATTTTTTGGAATTGTGCTTTGCATATTCATTTCACAAAAGTTTTTTTGATCCAACAGTTTGATTTTCTTGTTTTCAAAATCAACAATTTTCCCACTGAGAAAAGTTTAGTAAAAACGGGCCAATATAATCCGCTGGCCTCAAGTGAGTGACGTCAGAAATCAGACCGAAGGCTTGGAGTTTCGATGGTAACGGTTAGAGCCGCTATAGGGGCATTATTAAGGCAGGAATTCAAGTGAAACACGGACGATCGCAACTCACCAATGCAATCGCAAATTCCAAAATTTGGATTCAAGTGAAACGAATTCACTTGAATTCGACTTACAGTAGCGGTTGCAATATGCGATCGCCTCGAAGCGACTGCAATGGTGTTTCACTTGAATTCGGCCCATAGACCTATATAGGGGCCTTAGCTAGTGTTGGTGAAAACATCGATTCATGCGATGGCCCCGATTCGTGCAGGAATTTAAGTGAAACACGAACGATCGCAACTCACCAATGCAATCGCAAAATCCTAAATTTGGATTCAAGTGAAACGATACAATTGCTACGAGATGCGATTCTATCGTAATTCGACTTACAAAAGTGATTGCAATTTTGGTCTATTGCGATTGCAATTGCAATCGCTACTGGAAGTCGAATTGCGATACAATAGCATCTCGTAGCGATTGTAAAGTTTCACTTGAATCCAAATTTGGGAATTTGCGGTTGCACCCGGGGTTTTTGGGAAGGGAATTTTGAAAATTCCCGAGAGTTTTGGGAATATTCAAAGTGTTAAGAAATTCTGGTTTTGAAATTCGTAAATATATTACCCTAATTAGATACATTCAAAAGATATTTCCTATAGTTAATAAGTGAAAGAAACCCTAACTTGAGTTTGTTTTGTCACGGCATATAATTTCATATCGAGGTGGTTTGTTAAGTTTGCTTTCTAAAAGTGCAACTAATTGCTTATCACTTGCAATCATTGCTTCTCCACATGTTAATTGATGGTTTTTGTTAAATAAAATGTTTAGTATTTTATGTAATTAACCTAACTTTTTTTTATAAACTAACATAAAGTTTTTTTTCAGTGTATGTCACATATTAATCTCCTTTAAAAAATCACGTTATACACTTAGTGCCAATAGACAGGGTTGTCTGAGTGTTTTTTATCAAACTAAAAATATTTATTTCAGCATTATGTTTTTTTCTCTCTTTTTTTAAGAGCTCCAAAGGCAGTGGCACTTTATAACAGTACTGTTTTGAAAGTTGTATTTTCAACTCAAATATAATGACGAAGTCTTATTTTTTACTCTTACATTAGTCATAACAACTATGGAAATGTTTGTTTACATCCAAAATTCCCTATGTTCCCCAAAATTCCGGGTTTATTCCCCAAAATTCCCGGAGTTTTTCCTGGCTCTCAAAAACTACGGGTTTTTTGCCATC